>JAPMAF010000028.1:0-24438 GCA_026537445.1 Silvatares holzenthali | reverse complement strand
TATATATAATTAAAAACCCAAGAAATAACTCAATGGCGAAAACATAGGTTCATTGACATAAACTGCCGTCAGTTTTTTAATAAAATATCTCTTTGCTAAAGATGATTCTTAAGTGAATTAATACATAAAGGCTCGTGGAAATGATAGCATATTTTTTTATACAATTCACCATCATGCCGTCTCTTAAAAGGATAGACAAAGGATTGATTCCACGTTAAACTATTTTAACCAGTAGTGTACCTTCTGTAAAAGTTCAAAAAACCGGGATTGTTCCAAGATATATTCAATATTATAAAATGATCATTTATTTGAATTGCATATTCATACATCTTGTTATACATGCACAACGGTTGTTGAAGCTCCTCACATTCCCTTCATTAAAAAGTTGAGAAACATGCTCCTGCCAATTTTTTCTAGGCCTTCTCCATACTGCTCTTCCAATTAGATTCACATTGTAGAATTACATATCTTTAGGGAACAGTTTACTGCAATAATATAAAATACACTTGTATGTTACTAAACATGCATACTGCAACCTGTTTTGTGCTTTTTAAGTTTAAATAAATAAATACATGTGTGGAGATCAAGAAGAGAGTGAATAAATGTAAGTAAACCACAGGTTGGTGAATTAACGAAATTAGTTGTAGATGATAGGAAATAAATCCTCAAAAATGTTAATTGGCATCAGTAGTGTATGTCTGTAAGTGAATCGATGGAAGAAATATTAAATGGAAACGAATCGATGGAGAGATGATCGTAAATTAGAGCAATGCCAGTAGAAATTAAACATGAAACACATAATTGAAACAAGTTCACTTACAAAGCGTCAAGATAAGCGTTGTCAACTGTACGCTCACAAACACGTGTGATTGATAGATAAAAATATAATAATATACCTAAAGATAATTGAATAATCACATCACATAACATTGTACATGTAAATCTTTCATTCGGTTGTCACGTTTCTTGAATATGAAATTCACATATCTGGAATTATGCTGAGGACTTAAGAGAGCTGTGAAACCCTGATTCATCTGTTTAATTGAGAATCCTCTATTGCACCAACTTTCGTTTTACTCAATTCACTATTGATGACTTTAATGCAACATTTTATAAAGAATTAAATGTTTTTATGTCTTCGTCTAATTTCATTTATTTATTTAGGGTCGATTTTTTTATCGCAAGATAAACAACCGTATAGTGTTTATTCCTCAGATGGCAAAGAAGTCAGGTTTTTAACTGAACGATAATCGTTATCTAGAGAATATAGACAATATATTCTCTAAATAACGATTATCGCTCGGTTGAAAAATTCGATTTCATTGCCATCTGAAGAATAAACACTACCTGGCTGTTTATCTCGGGATTGATAAATTGGTCCGATTAGAGAGTTAGACGCGTTTCAAGCCTTCCGTGGCTCATTATCAAGAACTTACTAACTATTTTACATTCTAGTTACCTTATATATTAGATGTGTATTGATTATTTTTTGATATAAAGGAAACCTTCAAATTCAAATGAATATTGTAGCTATATTACGAGTAATTTGATTTGAATTACCAGTAATACAGTTAAACTTGTGTTATTCAAATATATTATAAAGTAATAGTAATTTATTAGGAAACCAAACAGTTAAAAACAGTACATTTACAAACACAAGCAAAATACTGAGGCCAAAACAGGTTCTTCAATTATGCATAATTATGAGAAATAAACAAGATTTACTAATATAGATCAAGTACCGCACCACTCTACCCTGACATACATCTCTTGCCTCATCCACGTACACACATCTCCTCATGCATATTCTGCAATTATTACAGCTACAAACAGAATCATCAATTAAAATTTGGTTAATCTGATTATGCCATGATATTTCTGGGTAGCCTTTTTCTCGTGCCTTCTACATTTGCACTGTAAATTTTCCACACTAATCTCTCTGTAGCCATTCACTCTACATGTTCAACCGATTTCAAAGCACATTTCTTAATTTTGTCAATAACATTTCTACCCGCTCCATATTCTTTCCTTACGTCTGTATTCCTTACTCTGTCATATACTGTTTTACAACACATTCTTCCGAGAGATTTAATTTTAACAGCATTTATTCACTTTTCTTTTATTTTATATGCACATACGGATAATCCACTGTATCTTTGCCATTATCTAATACCAACCAGTTACTGTAACATAAGTACCGTGTGTTTGTTTTCCATTTTGTACAAATGTTAATTATTATTGTATGTTTTTTAATTACGACTGTTATTGTATAGTTTTTATATAAATATTCTTGCTGATTCAAGTGTAATTGTGGGAGACTTTGTGAAATGGCACCACATGCATGTATATTATTATTATTGATGGTCATAAGCAAATAGGATACCCCACAAGATAGACTAACCAGATAACATGAATGAGATCAATGACGAAAAGCAAGATAATCATTTAGCAGAGATTAGATAAATAATACCAACGCTGCTTCCCAACACCACATCGCTTCCACTACACCTTAAGATTATGTATCAAACCTGACACCAGATCCCGTACCGAAAAAGATACCAATAAAGAGAAGAGTCCAGCAAGGTGACACTATATCACAGAAGCTATTCGACTCCACATATGAGGCAGGAGCTAGCTTTAAAATGAAAAGAGAATCCACATAAATGGAAAATACTTAGCAACTTAAGATTTATGATATTGTGATCTTTACGAAAAGTCTGGATAAGTTTCAGGAATAACTACAAGAGTTGACTGAGGCAAGCACAATACTTGGGCTAAAATAAACCTCAGCAAAACCTAGGCGATGTATAATACCTTTGCAGGCACAGACACCTCCAGCACCAAATAAATGAAACCTAACTAGAACAGCGTAATGAACATATCTACTTAGGTCAGTATATATCAATAAGAGGTAATAATTAAAGACCCATCATTAATCTCACATCAAAAGGCAAAAATATCATCCTGGGAATAATGCAGAAAGACAGAAAGAGCAGTGGCAATAAATAGAACGTGTCGCTAAAATGGATGCTCAAAGATGGACCAACAGCATTTTAGTGGTATCTTAGAGGAAGGAAAAAATACATAGAAGACACCCAAAAACATGATAGATTGGCAAGATCCTGAAGGCAGGTGGACTGATCTGCCAGAGAACCATGAGTGACCGAATAGTTTGGGGGCAATAAGGAAAGAGCTTCATACAGCAGTGGATCGATAATGATTGTTGATGATGACATTAATAGAAGCCCTACATCTTGATCAGACACAACATATTCTTAAGTTCAACAAAAACAGTTAAATAATATTGAGAAAAGTATGGTAAAGCTGTGTAATCCGTATATTTGAAATATTTTTTTCAGCTTTAATAGCAAAAAAACGTATTGTTAGCACAGCAAGTTATCTGAACGTGCATTTATAAGGGACTTTAAACAAAACAGAGTAGAAATAATTATTTTAGTACATTTAATAAGCACTGCTAATATTTACCTGGTTTAACACAACAGAAAAAAATATATATCGAACCATAAAACAACGCTTGCATTGCAAGCGCGCTCGTAGTCACGATATGGTTCTATAATATAATAATGTTTTGACTTTTGACATTTTCTTTCGACTGTCAAATATATATTTCCAAAGAAAGTTTAAAAAATGATCGAATTAATTTATTTATATGTCATATTCTGTTGTTTTCGCGCTTGCGCACTTGATAAATCATAGGGACCTTTTACATTTAACTGACAAGATTTATTTTATATTTCCACATCAATAATCGGTTCTTCATTATTGAGGATCGTAGTTTGTTTTTAGGCAATAAACATCAACATTTGCTCTTCTCGATGGCGTGCTTTAACGTTTGTCACTCGAGCAGCCCATGGTGAATCCATATTTCGAAGGCTTCAAGTTAGTTCAATACATTGACATTAATTGTTCATGCATCCACAACGCACAAAATATTTGAATCCTGTAGAGACTTTTGAAAAGGTGAGTGTCGTAATCGTCGAGATCTCTCCTGAGTTAACATCCCCAACGAATACAAATTTCTACAAACTTTTTGGGTTTCTCACACTTCCTTTTGCAAATTGATAATTTTCACATGTTTGTATACAAATAGATGAAACTTTATAATAAATTTTTTATTAATATTTTTAATTTGACTGAAAAAATATATATTGTACAAAAGTCACAAAAAACTATTTGAAAAATGAGCAACTTAATCAACTCTCATGTAATACTTTTAATCAATATTTCGTCTTTTATATACCTCAACAATCCTAAGATATAAACGATTTATTGAAATTCATAAAACGAAGCTGCTTAAAAATTTAATTTTTAATTCCACTAATATCATTTATATAGCTTTTTATCACCTCATTAACAATTATCTTCCATGTTCCGCCAATCTATATATTGTAATGCCCTATTGAACTTTTAACTCGTTCCTCATAACTCTTATTAAAACCAATTTCCATCACGCTCGTCTTTCAAATGGACTTTAATACCTAAGATCATCCCATGGGAATAAAAAACGCATAAATTAAAAAAATACTCTACATTTTAAGAGATAAAAGCAGTCATCTTGCCAAATTTCATATTGCTGATTTTTCATTGTGTGATTGTGGGTTTGAAGAAACACTTAATCATATTTTTTTCGAGTGTCCCATCAATGATCAATACCCTGAATTCATGTCGAAATTGATTAAATGTCATGTTGAGCTTCTAATTACTATATTGTCTTGTCTAAATTTATGAAACGAAACCATTTAAACATTTAATTTTTTTTGTAATATATCAAAATATAAACCACCTGACAAACCGAATTGTCAATTGGCTGAGAACATCCCTAGTGGATGAAGGCCATTACATATATTTAAAAAAAAAGAGATAAAAGTTTCTACCGTAAACATACACAATATTATTTCATATTTAGGCAACTGGCAACAATAAAGCTATTTTTTAATCTATGGCCGTCGAGTGTCAAACAATTATTGTTAGACCTAATTATTTGTCGGGTGTGCTGGCATCGTTTGTTATTTAAATTGTGTATTTAAATATTGAAATAAACAATCACAATGGCATCACATCTTAGCACGAAAGAACAGCTTCTTAATCTCATCGATGATATAGAACTAATTGCAAAGTAAGATTTCTTTACGCGCTTTTACTTTCTGTTGGCTTTTGAACTCGTGTTTAGGCGGCATTTTAGAATGATTGTTACCGCTGTGACTGTAATAGTTTATTTATTACTGCTGTCATTTTGCATGTTATGTCAAATGCGGCTTTGAACATACTAAATGGAATATTTTTATCAATGTTTTTTGTAGTTTCTTGAACATAATTTTGCTGTTTTTTCTTTCTCTTCAGAATATATTCTACACTGAATGATAGTTATTTTCTTGTGCAAAATTCTACACATATATAGCCTGAACAGTCAATTTACTATAGGCAATCTACTCATCACCTTGACAAACTCTTTTTTCACTTATTGCATTAATGAAACCTTCTTGAAGCATCATAATTTTTCATTCAAACTTTACATCAGTAAAATGTATTAAATGTGCGATTAGAAAAATCTCAACAGAAATTCAAATAGTCTATAAGTCTAATATTAAATTGTATTGTGACATTGTATTTTTTATCGATATCTCCACATTAAAGACAAAACACCGATCTATGACACCAGTTGATACTACATGATAATTGTAAAAGAAAAAAGAAGGACTTTTAGGTCAACTCTTGGAAAGACCTAAATAATGGGATGGACAAAATACATTGACCAGCAACGTCACATTGATACAAACAAGAAAGAGCAAGTAAACTTGCCAACTCTCATACAACCCGAATCAACTATATTTGTTTTATGTGATAATGTTTTAGGCTACACTGCAATATCCTCCTTCAAGGCAAGTCTATTTATATGATTCTCATTGACTTTATGCAGGAACATGCTATTCGTTTAATAAATAATCCAGCATAGCTGAACGGTTGGGATGATTTGCTTGCTCCACTGATATTTTTTAAGGAAGACATTTTCAGGAACTGTTGTTGCTAATTTCTTTTCTTTTTTCGACATCTTAATATCACTACACAATTTATTATTTATTTATTTTAAGGATAACTGATAAAGCGCTGTTTTCATAAAAAAATCACCTCAAGAGCGCAGTACATTTTTACTTAAATATTTTATAAACATTGATGAAGTATTATATTATAAGCGTGGAAGTTCCATTGATGAGTAGTACAGACAACTGCAACTGCTGGTGAGACGTATTATCCAAAGGTGTTTGGCTTCAGTCAGTATGCATTCTTGTCATTTGACTACTGTTATGATATTATTTTGCCATAGTATTTTCGGCTGCTATTGGTCGGCGGTTGGTGTGGAGATTTAGTGTTGCTGCTAATGGCAAATGGTAACGATCCGGAGAAATTTGGAAGGATTTTTTGATATGCACTCGTTACAAAAACACAGGAACATGTATTTGAAACTGCAAATGTTTTATATTAACCGTTGACTGATAGAGAATACACATTATTTGAAATCTGGCACTTCACAATATAATAATCTCCTCATTGACTTGCAACTCTTTTTATCGTTAAAGCATATAATAATATCAAAGTATGTGTTGTCCATTCAAAAATACCTTATTGAGGTGTGAGGGCTCACATGGTTGCTTTTGAGATTCTTCTGTTAAAGGATATGTCTGATCGGTGAAATTTTCAATCTGCAATAACACAGGGTGTCACAAAAAGTATTGTAAGCCATGTGAAATGTATTTTTCCATGTTTCGTGACTAAAACTGAATAACCAGGTTTTCAATCTCTTCTCCGATTGCTACACAGTATTTACATGTGTAATTGTACAGTATGTTACAGACCCGGACAGATGGTGGTGTCATGGTGTCTCATGTGTAGTATAAGATAAAAAAAAGTTCATTTGGAATTTCGCCATATTACCTTTCAATTTCAATGCAGCAATTGTTCTTGGTTTTGTGTGATAAACTCAGTCCTTGAGGTATCCCTCTAAAAAGAAGTCCATATGCGTGAGGTCAGGGGAACGCACAAGGTATTCAATGCTACTCCTTCATTCAACTCGTGTGTTATGATAAGCTGCATCAAAGTGAGGTCTCACATCGCGATGGTAGTGGGAAGATGCTCCATCTTGCTGGAAGTAAATCTCTCCATCACCAAACATCTCTTCAAGATGTTTTTAATTTTTTTAAGACACCCTGTAATTATTAGTAGCAATCAAAATAGACATGTTTATCAATTTGTTTCATGACATTTATATATTTGAAGGGAAATAATAGAGAATAGTATAGCAGCAAAGCCTCAGAAGATGTCAGCAGCGGAGCATTCGCAGATAACAGAATTATTACTATCCAAAAATGCAGAACTTATCAAGACTTTAGAATTAGCAGAGGAACAAGCCAAAATTCACGAGAAAATGAATCTGTTAAAAATGGAAGTCGATAATCAGGTATGGTCATGTTTCTATATTTTTTTACATTTGTGCTAACTAAAACCCTGCATTTTTTTTTGCATGTATGTGACATACAAATCAAAGACTTTTGAACAGTTGTATTGTATTATGGCATATGGTTTGTCTACGTTTCGGACCACATTACAGTGCCTTCATCAGGACAAATCTGTCTGTGCGAAAACTGTTTGCTTAAGTACTAAGTGAGAGTACCGCACCATAGATAGGGTGTGTTTGTATTGATAGTCTAATGATCAATAATTAGTCATTAACTAATAATTCATAGCTGAGTTGGCAAATACGTTTACTCTAATATTTTTAATTCCTACCCTATCACTCGAGATCTTTCTACACATTCTTAAAAATCTCATTTCCACTGCATTTATTCTCCTTTCTTCCTTCTGCCTAGTTAATTAACCTGCCTAGCAAATCTTTCTTGTGTAGCTGTCCTTGGTATGTGTTTCTTGCTACCTTTAACATGGTCCTCTTCAAGACCCGTGTTAATTCCACCCTGTCCCCAAGTCTTTTTCATCCCACATAGTGTCTTATGATGTTATAGGCTTGCTTCGGTAGTGCCTTCTGTGCCATTATTATTTTTATTATTAAATAGATAACTCATATAGCGCTGTTTTTATGGGAAATTCACCTCAAGAGCAGAGAAATAAGGGTGCCATATTTCTAAAATAAAATAATTACATGCCAAATCAACCCTATTTTATAATTTTTATGAAAATTTCAGGTATCATTTTCTCCAATGATATAAATGAGAATATATGTATATATTTGAATTTTTTTTATCTTATTGTGTTTTGGTGCATTTCATTTTTAAATATTGGTAAAATAGACGTTTTTGACATGCATTAACTTTTAAAATCTTGAATTACTCAACTTTTATTAGACCTAAATAGTTGTTTGACTTCTTATATCAAAGGGCATTTCATAAGGTTTAATAAGGTATGCTACTCAAACATGCTCGATAAAAAAATCATACTTGAGTTTGAAAAGATATATATTTTGAGATATTTTTTTTTTAATTAAAATAATTTTTTTTTTGTAGTTTTATAAGTTTTAAATCTTGAAATCAACGGCATCTGAAGATACGACAAAGAATAAGTTTATTAAAAAAAATCTTTCTTTTATGAATCCTTTTTTGTATCCTCTTAATTTTTTGTGCTATTTTTGTGACGGTTTTTTTATTTATTCTACTTAATTAATTTTTTGTTTGATGGCAGGATCAAGATATCTGCCAACTCCAGAGACAACTGAAAGATGCTGAGCAAATATTAGCGACAGCTCTTTATCAGGCCAGACAGAAACTGGCTTCCATAGTCAAATCCAGGAAGAGACCTGTACCTTCAGAGGAACTGATCAAATTTGCACACAGGTATTTCATATTTTTTAACATAACTTGTAAGTAATATTCATATGGAATTTTACATATATAGAGTTTAGAAGAATTTGTGGTATAACAGAGTAAGGGATTCAGATATAAGGAATGTGGAGTGGGTGCGAGCGTTATTGACAAAATTAAGAGATATTCCTTGTGATGATTTTGGCATGTTGAACGAATGAATACCGAGAGATTAGTATGGAAAATTTACGATGTGAATATAGAAGGCATGAGGCAGAGGGACAGTCCAAGAAAATTATGGCACGATTAGATTAACCAAATTCTAATTCTGATGACTGTCCGTAGTCGTAATAATCATAGAGCTATGAATGACGAGATGTACGAATGTGAATGAAACAAGAAATGTATGTCAAGCTAGAGTGGTGTGGCGCACAATCCTCTTTGTCTAAGTCTCTCCTTCAGTGAAGTGGCTTGATGGTGTATTATTTAATATGATTATATTGCGAGATAATGATGAAACAATCGCAATATAGCTATTAGTATAAAAAGACATAGGATATTGTTATTCTTGTAATAATATTAACCGGATTCTGACTAACATTCGAAGGGAACTGCCCCATCAGCTAACATCGATAGTGTCAGATTGTTACTGGAGGAAATCCTGTAGGCGTTCTCTACAATTATCTTCTCCGGGTCAGTTTCAATGCTGAACTGTTTTCTTGATGTATCTTTTTGGTCTTATAGGGTCCACAGCATCTTCTAATGTCTATTACGCAATTTCCCGATAAGGGTAAGTGGAGAGAATGGAGCGCCACTAGTTTCTATTCTAACACAATTCCTGCTTCCTCAACATTCATACATATCGTCATGCACGCACAATGGTTGTTGAGGCCCTAATATTACCTTCGTTAAGATGTTAGGTAACAATTTCATCTAGGCCTTATACAAATTTTTCGTTCTTAACATTTCCAAACCATCTACAATTTCCATTCTATCCATGATCGTTATTTTAAATTGACATTCTTCTCTGATATTTTCATCTCTTATACTACCACTTAGTGTGTTCCCACACATTTTTCTTAATGATTTTCAATTTCAGAATAAGTGCTTCAAACGCTATATGTGCCCCACTCTCTTGGCAACCTGGCGATCCTCGCCGCCCATACCCCACAGATCTGGAGATGCGTTTGGGTCTGCTTGGTAGACTCTGTGATCTGCCAATCAATGGGCACGCTCCATCGCTCAGTGATATACATCGCATATCTACAGGAGGTAATTATTAATATAAAAATATAAAAAGATGATTAATATTTTGTCTATTTTTTAAATCGGTATCATATTGCATCCAATCTTTATCAGCTGCTGAGATAATCAAAACACACCTTCTCTTGTCCACATAAAGGAAAACGGTGTAGATCATACTGTTATGTGATGGTCTTCATTCTTTCTTAAATCGTAAATATTTTCTGAAGTAGGTAAGGCCTTTGACATTGACATCTCGTCTATATTCATATATAAAGTTGAGGCCAAGGTTTACTTGAGACTGGAGACACATTCTTGAAAGTATGAAAGGACCAAAATCAGCATGTCTGCATGCCTAGACATTAATAAATATTGTATTGAACAGTAAACATAATTTTGTCTCTTTATATTTCATAATGGATAGAAATTCTGAAAAATATAGGTGTATTTCGATTTGTCTGATATTATCTCGTACCCTTTTTCATATTAGATGTTGTCTGGTGTGAATGTGTTACATTTGTCCTTAACCAGCAATAGCTGCATATTTGTGGCTACTTTGTGTTTGTATGCATGTACATACAATGTATATTTACTCTTACAACTGCATAGGTATCTAGATATGCTTTTAAATGTTATATAGGCCGAAAGGTTGCAGCATTGAAATTAAATTGGACAGGGCATATGTATTTATATATTTGACAATATGTGGATAAGGAATGTATTTCTTTAAAAACATATAAAGGGGCATAACGGTATAGGAAGATTACGGGCATGATGATTCAATAATATTTCAATTATTATTATGTTTAATAATAAGGGTGACTGAATTTTTCTCTAATTGTATTGTATTGCATTGCTCCAGAAGTACCAGCTTCTGCTGCAAATCAGTTTGCATGGCATCCCAGTGGGGAGCTTCACCTCGCTGTGGGACCCGGAGGGGCCAGCGTGCCTCTGGACGCTGGACAAGGTGCAGGAAGACCTGCCAAAGAACAAGGCCCCCAAGAAGACGTTGAAGTTATGTCCACGGACTCCAGTTCTAGTTCCAGTAGCGATTCTCAGTAGGAGGAAATATTCTCTCGTGCAGAGATGAAATTTTCTCTTTTTGATCATTCAAAACTATGGAAACAGTCTTCGCATTTTAAAAACGGGAGTTGTAGTTTATTTGCAAGATTGATTCCTGAGATAATAAGAGCCTAATGGCTGAGAAGATAGGTGCTTGCATTCTAATTAATAGCAAGTTCACATTGCACATCTCTTTTTCAGAGGTACAAGCCACTCGCAGCTTAGTAAGGAATAATTTATTTTTTTGTCTCACTTTCAATATCTTTTTTGTTTAATAGATAATCTCCTAATTTTCAAAGGTCTAATGTATTATTTTCTCTTGATCTCTTATGGCTGCACACACGTTTATTCTTCTGTTACATAAAATAAAATAAAAACTGCTTTACATTTTGTAATTCTTTTAGTAAAATTACATTAGTTCTTTTAGCTTAAGAACAAGAACATCCTTTTGATCTCTGTAGTGTAGTAATTACATACAAATCGTAAACAAATTTGCATATTAAAACCTGTTAAATTTTTTACGAAAATGAAATAGATTGTTAAAGCAATTGTTTTGTTATAGACAAATATTCTAAATCATGTGTGATTTATATTTTCAATCAATGTATTGAAATTTGTTCTGTCTTCCACATACATATACATGCTGTCACTGCTTACTTTTAGCTGTCGTCCAACTAAAGTTAGCTGTACATATAGCATGTCCTTTGCAGAACATATTTAGACAAGTGTGATGGTTTGCATAATTTTATATGTAATGACATTCTTAAATTGAGTATTCGATATTAAATCAATGATTTCTTCACAGAGGTATTTGAAATAATAAATATCAGTGACAATGTGCACATGTACGCAATTACATATTTTTTTAAAAACGAATTTCATATTTGAATAATCGATTTAGGATTGTGCCAAAAATATGAATACGGTTGAAACACATTTTAGCAGAGTTTTGGAAAAATGAGAATATTATGATTTTAATTAATCTGTTTCATTACATAAGTTTCCAAAGGGTGCAAACTTGTTTTTGTTTTGGGGTATACTGGAGGCAGACTTGATAAAGATTTTCACTTCTTCACACATTTGATATAGCAGACGAATTGTCACCCCTTTATATATGTACAGTATAGATGGAGTCCTCTGACTAAACCACCATTCAAATCATCATTGAAAATGTTATATTACCATTTTTGCGATTCTTAGCAAGTTGTTTGTACAAGTTATGTATTAGTTTTTTATAAATAAAATCTTTATAATAAATCTTTATTATTATTTAATACGTGACATGGAAGCAAGAAGTATTACATCTTCTTTCACAACTAGAATTTGAAAACTCATATTGACCCTATGTCATTTATATATAAAAAAATTATATACAATGCTCAAAAATAGCACTTATTCTAATTGGAATGGGGAGAATCTTTGATAACAAATGGAGATATGGTGTACGATTGGTTTACAAAAGATTCATATATATTTACAATATTACAGCACTATGCTTGAGAAGACAGAGGGTGTAAACAGATCAGACTGAAGAAGGCTCCTAGATTGAGCTGTTACTCCTCTAGGCCTCTTGTACTTTGAGGTGACGACCTCCATATCAGAGTAGGTTGGAGTGAGATAATTACATGTCTGGGCTGATAACAAAGTGCTATTTATTTTATGTTCCACACTTTTCGAACCTTACCGTGGTTTATTATCAACAACTTAGTCAAGTAAGTTCTTAATAATACTGATACCCAACAATTAGTGTCCAACCTAAACACGCTTTTCAGCCGAAACCATAACCGAATATTTGGCCCCTCTTCTAGTTTCGGCCGAAACCGAAGCTCATGTGTTAAGTTAAAATTTAATTATTTTTAATATATTTACTTGATACTCTGAAACAACAAGTTTTTTCTAACTTCGTTAGAATTTATTCGTTTAAATAAAAGGCTTTGTTAATTAGTAAATCTCTTTATTTTTGGAATATAATGTACCTAGGCACAAAAATAATTAGAATTAAAAAGAGACTCTGGTTATTCTGTAATGTATTATATGTATAGTATGACAAGTCCCACTAAATCTGTCATGAGTCATCAGTTTCAATCAAACTTAAAAATGCTAGTTTATGCAGAGCTGAAAAATTTGGCAGTGTTTTGGCCAAAACTTTAGTCGATCTCTACCAACAATGAAACCTGTATAATGCTCAAAATAAATATGCATGGTATGCAGATTTAGACGGTTAGTGGTGTCATGACATTTCACATTTGGTATTAATATTTTTTAATTGTGAAAGGATACAGAATGCAGATTATGCACAAATAAAGTAAATAGGTAGTATTAAAATTTATTTTATTCAAATAGAGAAAACATTTAAATAAAATTTCAATTACACAACAATTTAATAAGTTTTAAATTGTATAAACATAAATAGGATTTGTCATTAGTAGTAAGATTATTTTCATTAAAAGAAAGATTTGATAATAAATGTGAAAGCCACAGAAATCAAGATGAAACTTCTGAAGTTAAATTTTTATAAAATTCTTCAGGGAGTTTCATCTGAATGTTTTGCTAAAATGGATAGAAATACAATTTAGCTTTATACAATGAAATAAAAATAATCACCTGAATACACAAGCTGATGAACAATTTATTATAATATAACATTTATGCAGCGAATCTAAACAGAAAAATATTCTTCAGTGAAAATTTTAAACAATTCAAAAATTATTGAATTTTCATTTTCCTACTGATCATACATAATGTAAATGACATTACTTATACCCCAAGTAGTTGGAAGTCTCGCTACTTTCTCTACTGCTATAAATAATTATAATTACTTGATACTCTGTACATGTTTTGGAACCAAAACATGAAAAGTAAAGTGATTTGATTCAAACACAATCTCACCTAGAGTCGGTAGTGTTATACTGGCAGCTATGAGTGTAATAAAAAGATTACAAAATAAATTTTGTATTAAAAATTTACTGCCTTGATCCACTGAGTGATTTAATTATAAAATGAACCTACCCAGAGCCGATAGTGTTATATGAATTACTAAGAGTATAATTATAAGATTGCATTAAACCTTAATTTTATACTATAAATGTAGAAAAGGACATTTACAGTATCGGTAAAGTAATGCATCCAACTGTAACTAAAACCAAATATGAAGGATGTAAATTTTATATAATTCAAAAATTCACCCAGAGTCAGTAGTGATGATACTAATGACTATGAGTATAATTGAAAGATTTTATTAAGCCATATTTTTTACTACAAAGGTAGAAAAAGAAATTGGCCGAAAGTCGGTAGCGTTATACATACAACCATGAGTAAAAATAAATAATTTACATATCATGCATATAAAATTAAATATATAAATATCATGTATATAAATTTAGTATAGTTCAAAAGCAAACTTGCCCAGACTCAGTAGTGTTATGCTAACAACTATGAGTAAAATTACGTTTTAATATAAATGTAAAATAGAGTATGTTGGGCTTAGAAAGCCAGTAGCCATTATATAATGTACATATGTGTACAAATATGAATAAAAAAAATCTAGTATAGACTAGAGTTGTGCAGAACTGGTCCAGAGTCGGTAGTGTTATACTAACAACTTTGAGCGTAATCAAAATAATAGTAAAGTATATTAGGTAAAGAAATTATCTGCATCATTAATAATAATGAAACTACAGATAAAAAGGGTTTCAATTCTTATACGAATTCGTCCAGTCGGTAGTGCTATACTAACAACTGTGAGCGTAATTACATCTTATTGATGCGAATTGCATATTAAAGCTGTAAAAAATGATTGTAAAGAATAGAATCCGGCATGGACCGCGGAGTGATTTAACTCGAGTATGAGCTTAATTGAACTGACTAGAGTTACATATAACAATTTCATAAGCAATTGTAAAATCTTATTTACTTATTTATACTATATGCTTCAACATACCTAATGTACTTAATACTGCAAAAACAGATGGCTTTACAAACTCTGTAAGTGAACCCCAAGTGTAGACGATATACAGCAAAAAAAAATCATCTAAGATATAGGAACTCAGAGAACGGACTTCAAATATATTGGATAAGTTAAAGAAAAAGAAGTTAAAGATATCACAAATACAATTTCTAATACGCTTCAATTCTAGAGTGAATTTATCCAGAGCCGGCAGTGTTATATTAATGACTATGAGTACAATCACATTTTATTGATGTACATTTTATAAAGATTAAAAGATACAAAAATAAAAAGATATTTTCCGGTATGGACCGCGGAGTGATTTAACAAACATATGAGCTTCCTTCAAATTGATAGTTTTACAGACAATTACATTGTAATTAAAAGGTCGAATTAGAAATGTTACAAATAAAAATATTATAAAATTTTAGACAACATATTGCAGGGTTGACTAATGATTGTGAGTTAAAAGATTTCATTAAAGTATACTCTATATATTGCAATGAAAAGAGTCCGGTATAAACCACGGAGTGATTTACCACAAGTATCAGCATTAATGAAATGACTATAACAATGCTAACTTTGCAAATAATTGCACAATCTTATTAAAGAATACTTCAGTTTATTAAGATATTGTAAAGATATTTTATGGTGCAAAATGTAGTGCTTTATTTCTTAAATGAATTTATCCAGGGTCGGTAGTGTTATATTAACGACTGAGTATTATTACATTTTATTGAATCAAATTTAAAAAAATATACTGTAATAGAGTAAAACTCCGGTATGGACCGCGGAGTGATTTAATACAAGTATGAGCTTATCTGAAGTTTACACGAACTACATATATAATAACAAGGGTATAGTAATCAATATTTTTCATTAATATGATACTATAAAGATATACTTCGGAGTGGAACAGAACATATTTACTTAAATATGAACCTAGCCAGAGTCGGTAGTGTTATATTAATAATTTTGAGCATAATTGTAACATTATTTAGAAACAAACTTTAAATTGAAAATATATTTCAATAGAGTAAAACTCCGGCATGGACCGCGGAGTGATTTAATACAAGTATGAGCTCATTTGAAGTTTAGACATATTAAGTATATAATACAAAAATTTACAATATACTTGCCTACCCCTTTGGGAAAACGGCGTAATGATATATTGTATTACGTATATAATAAGATAATTAACATTTTGTATTGAGATTATACTGTAAAGAAATACTTCGGTGTGGAACAGTTTTTTCAGTCGGTAGTGTTATATTAACGACTATGAGTATAATTACAACATTTATTGTAACAAATTTTATACTAAAAGTATATTGAAATAGAGTAAAACATTTGCTACTACTAAAAGTATATTGAAATAGAGTAAAGTACTTATACTAAAAGTATATTGAAATAGAGTAAAGTATTTGAAGTTTGAACAACTATTTATATATAGTGACAAGATTACAGTAATTAACATTTTATATTAAAATGATACTGTAAAGAAATACTTCTGCATGGAACAGATTTTTTTTATATAAATTTGAACCTAACCGGAGTCGGTAGTGTTATATTAACGACTATGAGTATTATTACAACATTTTATTGAAACAAATTTTAAAAATATATTGTAATAGAGTAAAACTCCGGCATGGACCGCGGAGTGATTTAATACAAGTATGAGCTTATCTGAATTTGCACAGTTTACGTATACAATAAAAAAATATATACTACACCATCAGCCTACATCTTGGAAACGGTGTGGTGATGTATTGTATAACATATATAATAAGATTACAGTAATTAACATTTTGTATTAAAATTATACTGTAAAGAAATCGGTGTGGAACAGATTGTTTTATTTAAATTTGAACCTAGCCGGAGTCGGTAGTGTTATATTAACGACTATGAGTATAATTACAACATTTATTGAAGCAAATTTTATACTAAAAGTATATTGTAATAGAGTAAAACTCCGGCATGGACCGCGGAGTGATTTAATACAAGTATGAGCTTAATTGAAGATTGAACAAGCTATTTATATATAGTAACAAGATTACTGTAATTAACATTTTATATTAAAATGATACTGTAAAGAAATACTTCTGCATGGAGCAGAATTTTCTTATTTAAATTTGAACCTAACCGGAGTCAGTAGTGTTATATTAACGACTATGAGTATTATTACAACATTTTATTGAAACAAATTTTAAAATATATTGTAATAGAGTAAAACTCCGGCATGGACCGCGGAGTGATTTAATACAAGTATGAGCTTATCTGAAGTTTGCACAGTCTACGTATACAATAAAAAAATATACAATACACCATCAGCCTGCCCCTTGGAAACAGTGTGGTGCTGTATTGTATTACATATATAATAAGATTACAGTAATTAACATTTTGTATTAAAATTATACTGTAAAGAAATCGGTGTGGAACAGATTGTTTTATTTAAATTTGAACCTAACCAGAGTCGGTAGTGTTATATTAACGACTATGAGTATAATTACAACATTTATTGAAGCAAATTTTGTACTAAAAGTATATTGTAATAGAGTGAAACTCCGGCATGGACCGCGGAGTGATTTAATTCAAGCATGAGCTTATTTGAAGATTGAACAAACTTTTTATATATAGTAACAAAATTACAGTAATTAACATTTTATATTAAAATGATACTGTTAAGAAAAACTTCTGCATGGAACAGATTTTTTTATCTAAATTTGAACCTAAGCGGAGTCGGTAGTGTTATATTAACGACTATGAGAATTATTACATTTTAGTGAAAAAAAAAATTAAATATATTGCATAAGAGTTAAACTCCGGAGTGATTTAACTCTAATGTGAGTAGATTTTTGTGTTATAATTAAATGTAAAAATTGGAAAAAGCAAACATTTCATTGGAAATGAAAATTATAGAATGCTTTAAATAAATGGTTTATGTCTCGATTATACACTATATACTATCAATTTTGTTATTCATATAGAAGCTACTTTTTAGATTGCATGTGACAGGTAAATTAGCGAGAAAAGCATTCATAACAATCAGCTAGTGCCTTGTGGTAAGACTGTTAAGGCACAGAAGAGTTACTGATGTTGCAACAGATTCTGTAAAAAGGTTAACCTATACTGTATAGAAAATTATTTCAAGTAAAAACATCAAAGTTACCTAAAATAATGTTATTCAACAAATTATTACATTCTCAAAGATGTGAGAAAATATTTATATGAATCTGTCCAAAAGCCAGAGCTCAAAATATATGCCATTTTAATGGTTGAAAATTATGTTATTGCTTCTTCAAATGAGAAATTATTACGGCAGTGTAAATGATAAATGGTGAGGTACTGGTGCTATCTCAATAGTATTCTATGTTATTGAATAAAATCAACAGGCCCATGTTGGAACAATTGTAGCTCCATAAAAATATATAAATTCAAAAGATATTTTAGAATGGCGATATATTGATGGCTACAACATCACTCCTGGTAGAGTTAAGTTAATCGTATGAAGTCCAAATTGATATTAAATGCCAATAAATGAATTGTTATTAATATCATGAAAGATGCACTGCACCTTTCATATGTCTAAACAAAAGTTTAGGTTATTTTGATAATAAAATTCAAAGGATACATTCATCCAAATAGTACCACTACAAATTTTGACTTATCAACAAAATAAATTTAAGATTCCAGCACTCGATTACAAGAACATATTAAATTAGTAATCCAAATATTTCCTATAATCACTGCACTTTTATGTAGAACATCACAGCTCATTAAGTCTAATAATTCATTTGATTATTAATAAACTGTAATTGTAACTAAGTAAAACATTAAAAATCTAATAAATGAGAACAGAATAATCATAAACAATCTTCCTATGGTTCATCAGTTGATTGAAATTGACATAAAATAATCCAAAATCAGAACATCGGGATACTAGAATATGCAAATGAGGTTATGGTAAGATGAAAGGCTTTCTGCTACTCTAAATGCAAAATGCTATGCAGCATATTGTGGACATTAAAAACTGCCCTCAGCCTGACGGATTCATTACTGTTGCTAGAATTTCAAACGAGCGTAAGGTCAGAATCAATAATCTGTTACCTAATGATCAGCAAATTTTACATGTTTTCCCCAGTATAGAAAAGTGTAATTACCTCACTAATCTTTATTCCCAACGAACTTCACTGAACTACATTATATGGTACCTAATAATTCACTTTTCATCAACAATCTGCGTTTACTTCAATAAAGCAAATAATTCAGCTTCCAACTTTTCTGAGCACCATATTGAATGCCAATCCTTCATGAAACATCCATGATGTAAGATACATCAAATCAGCCACTCCAGGCATTATTTTACAACATCCGGTTCACCTATAAAATACAAAGAACTCCATAAAATATTTGGAGATGTTTAGATTGCTTACAAAAGCAACATCTTAATAAAATATTAATACTGATACCTACATACTGTTTCATTGCCCAATCTTAAGATTGCATTTGAAGAGACGAACCCTTTTAAGATGATTGTAAAAATTTTTTGATGGTGCACTGTAAAAAAAGTAGATATTATTAAGTATTTTCATAGGCTTTCACTACCAAAAGATTCTCAAGTCAAAGACTTTGGGTAGTCATGTCGTGTTGTGACACTTTGTTTGCCAACATTTCGGACCATATTGCAGAGTCCATCTTCAGGGCGAGTCTGTCTGTGTAAAAAAGATTCGCAGACAAACAAAAGTGGATAGTATAATTGAAAGATTTGCTTGGTCGGTCTTTGTGCCCAAATGTCAAATGATAGTTAATATAAGATAGTCAAGATGATGTGGATACGGTGAGCATGGAACAACCAAAGATCTTAAAGATGCCCACCAACAAGATAATGGTAATAATTTATTTGGAAAACACGCAATAAAAACTACTAAAGCTTCTACAAATTAAACAAAGGCACAATCAACAAGGTCAAAAACAATTGTCATAAAAAAATAGACTAGAAAAATCACAAATAATTAAAATCAATATAAAAGTTAATACTTAGTTTTAATAAACTAAATTAAAGTAACATATAGATTACAATAAATGATGATAATTATGCATAGTAAGATGATATGCAGAAGCACAGTGGATGAGAGAAGAGTAGCAGAAGGATTTGAGGACATGAAGTGAGCGGCCAGAGATGGACTGAATATGATGATGAAATATGAAATAATAATATGCAAGTATTTAACCAAAGAATAAAACGGTTGTACACTACATAGACTAATTGCCCATTTATTTTAATACTCAATTATTTCAATGTCAACTATCATTGTACTGTAGGTATGAAATGGTTATCATTGTAACAAAACTATCTACAATGCATTGAATTTATATAATATTACACATTTGGAAAGGCAGATAAATAAAGTTGCAAGATAAATCCTGTTTTAACAATTTGATCACCTCCAGAAAATAAAATTGTTACATCCATGAGCGATTAGATTAGATTATTTATTTTATTTATTTATTAATTATATTAGGTACAAATATTTTTTTAAAAATCTTTGAGTGTTTTAATGTATCATCGTAATTTTATTCAAAAAAAAGTTTTGTCATATTAAAATTATATTATTTTTTTACATAGCAGAAGAGAACGAAAGTATGGTGATCAATACTCTCTGCCTACCTAAGTGGTGCAATGATTATTTGTATTGCATTTTAATTGAATTTTATTACAAAGTACTAACAACACTACTCGGACATTTACAGTCATTTTAATTACCCACAAGAATTTGTAACAATTTTGTCAAAAGTTTTGTTACATTTTTTTCACTAGTGCCATCCAAATCGTTATGATTGAATTTGTCAAGTTTTAAGATTAATTTTGGGAAAAATTAAAAAGGTTTACGTTGTTCACACTTTTATATGCCACTGACAAATGTTCTCATATGCTTTCAAGACCATACGATTCTTTCTGTCCTATAGTTAAAAAAATATAAATGAAGAAAAAAAATACATTATTACGTGATGCTTGCTTTGTTATCACACATTTGCACTCAGATCAATCATTCCTTCTGCAGAAAATTGTACAAAATCAATGATAGAAGCCCCCATATCTCGACAAGGCACATCCCGAACATATCCCTTGTAATCACATCGAATTCGTAATTTCTGGATAGACTACAAATTTATGGACAAATGGCAATTCTACAAATTTATGGACAGACGGCAATTCAAGGAGCATAGTGGTATTATACCCATCCTTATTATTTTGTTTAGAAATTTTATAAAATCGCAATTATGTTGTGTTGTAACATTTTATTGATCATTTCGAACCACATAGCTGTGTCCTTCATTATGGCGAGTCTGCCTGTATGAAAGTCAACTTAATGCCATGATATAATTGTCCTATTTCTTTGATTTGCAAATCTTTTAATTGTGAAAACCTACAATAATAATCAAATCAGTTTTTGTGTTTAATTTGTATTTTGAAAGATGCAACAATATAATGTCTAATATTGTCTTCAGTTATCTTGTGGCTCATTTTTAATAAACTGCATTTATTTTCACTTATTTCAAACATTCAAAATAAATATAGTTTAAAATAAAAGATTACGAAAAAAAATATTTTAACATAATGTCTATTTAATTATTTGAACTCTTGTATAAAGTGAAGATTAAAATAATTTACCAGAATATCAGCGAAATTTGTATTGTTCCTCTTGAATGTTCAGAATAATTCATTTTAATATGCCACAATCAATTGCTTAGATTTCAAATTAAATAAAACGGAGATCACTTTGTAACTGATAGCACTCAGAATGATGTTATTTCGACTACTGTCAGGAATTAAATAGACACTGTTTGTATACTCATATTTATACAAGTTTAATATCGTAAATATTGTTCCAAATTGAACTAAGAGATAACTAAATACCCACGTAAAATGTAGGTGGTATCCTTTATCCTTTTTTATATTCCAGCAGGGTAATGGATTGAAGTGAGAAAGACACGCATAGATACAATGATTTGCATCATTTAAAATATTTGAAAAATAGTCAACATTTTTTATAAAAATATTGTAGATTACGACCTTACCTTATCAATTATGATTGGTTTCTAAGTGTCATGAATTTGATTCACTTCTTTATAATATTAGGATATCTTCTCGATACCTTTATCGATTGCTCCTTTTAGCACTAAAGGTGCAGGGCTATGAAGTTGAGAGCTCCTTCCGGGCTGCTCTCTTGTTTGGGTAACGAGTCGTTTAATTTCAACTGACATGCGTATTGACAAGGAAACTTGATTCGTTTCCAGATTCAATACGAGTATGTGGTGGGACAGCAGTAGGTACTTGTAATCGATTACTCTTTGTAATAAATCATTTGATTACTTTTTGCCCATCACTTGTGTAAGGTCATGTCATTTTTCCTTAGGGCTAGACAGAGGGAATGAAATTCTACTTGCCTCTGTCTTATCACACATTTCTTTCTTACTCCACATTCATGCATCTAGTCATACATACTCATTGGTTATTGAGACTCTTAACATTACCTTTAGAAATTCAGAAACATGTTCCTGCCAAGTTCATCTAGGCCTTTCAAATATATTCGCACAATAGATTTGTTTTACATTTTATTGTTCAATATTCAATGACACTGCTGCCTGATATTGTTTTGATATTGTAAAACACATCTAATTCTGGCAGTTAAACCAAAAATTCTTTTGAAGATAAATCTAAAAAACATTGATTGAAACTTGCATCCTGACAAGATACATCTAAAAAATTATCTTTTTAATTGTTTTAAATTCACAAGTTCACACACACAACTAAACATATATCTTTCAGAGTCAGGGCACAATCAAGCACCTATGGTTATACCCCACTATCCCTTATTCCTCAATAAACCTTGGTGCCTGCATGCCCAGTACTAGGGCTGCACATCTTCTTAACGATCTACCAAATGCCTTGACATATTTCACGACCCACTATCACATATTAGGGAAACATTGTGTCTCTTCGTATCATCATAAATCCTTATTCCTCTGTCCCTATCCCTTTATAACAGTCTCTTCCTTTTTACTTCTACCTACCACCCTTTTGCTTTACTTAACTTGTATTTGCTATTTTTATATTATCTATTATTTATCATTTCTTTTTTCTTGCCATTGTTTTATACTTTTTTGATTTCATTATGCTAGTGTATGTATATTTTAATTTTCTTTCAATTATTTTTATATTTGGTATATTGTACTGTTAAATAAATAAATATAACGATGCAAGGTGCATTGAAAAGTTTAATTTAATTGCAAACACTAAATTGCTCTGTTGTTGAACTCATAAAAGAGTCTGCTCAGAATAGATTTGTCTAGAAAATAAGAGTGGCATCATGCAAAGAAGAAGAAATATTGATCATTTAGTACCGGTACAATAGTGGACTTAGACATTTGAAAGAGAAATTATGTCTAAAGATGCTATTTCCTACCAGTTCCAAATGCCATGGTAACCAAACAGTTTTGACAAGGTAGCTCTAACAAAGTGTATTTTTTAACTCTTTTTGGTATTTACATTTTTTTACATTAACCGAAATGACAGAAAGGGTCATAGCGGCTGAAGACACCCTGGTAAAGTATGAGAACCCAGTGCTGGTCACTAAACATCCTGATAAAGTTGTAAGTATTATAATTTTGATACCAATATTTAAAAAATTGTGAACATGATTTTATTATGACTCACACATTGTAGCTACAATAAAGCTGTTCTTTAACATTACAAGATGCTATGTGAGTAAAGAAGTAAATGAAAATGAATTCAGGGCCTCGAAGAGGTCAAGTTATATAATGAAGAAATCAAGAAATGGATGGACATCACAAAATAACTTTACTTTTCTTATAGACTTTTATTTTAAACATTATAAGCATGTCAGGTGAATCTAGGAATCATTTCCACTCTGATTCATTCCCATCCTCTCAGACCTAGAGCTGCTGAAGCATTGTTTAACGACTTTTAAAAAAAAAAAAATTATGGATGGTCTTTTTTGATATTATGCTACTCGAGTGTGCATGAAAATATATTTATTTACTTTACCACATGAAACGAATCAACTCCGTAGCATCATTGATTAAAGCAAAAATATCGAATAAGGTTACATGCAAAAGATTGTGACTAAAATTGCACTTACAGACAAAATGTGTGACAAGCATATGGTCAGAAAAGATAAATAGGTTTAACATTGTTCCAAAATTTTATGATGTAGATATTCGTAAATGTTATATCATTACATTTAAAAAGGAAGATATGGGAAAAATTGAGCATTCATTTTTTCTTTTGATGTTATTTATGTTGTAATTAATATTTTTGCTTGTTATGTGTTAATGTTA
>JAPMAF010000027.1:0-19679 GCA_026537445.1 Silvatares holzenthali | reverse complement strand
GAAAATCCTGAATAGGAACGGAACGGAACGATCTACTTACTCTAATGTATCAAAGGAGCCTCAAGATTACATTCTGATAATCAGAACCGAAATGATATTAAGATACGATGAAACAATTTTTGTTTTCTAATAAGTAATTCTTATTAACTTAGTACTTTGTTATAACTTATCACAAGGTGATGGTATAGTAAAAGTTAAAGACACTTTTATTGCATATTTTAACTACTATGTTAGTATATATCATTACATATAAAATTAAATTGTACCTAATTTCCAAATACATTTTTTTTATTCGAAAAACTGTAATCATTTTTCACGTAAAATATTACATTTACATTTTTTCCTGTAAAATATTACAAAAGTAACCATATATCTTCTCGATTAGCTGCGTTGTATTATAGATATTAAATCTATAAACTCACAATGGCACTGTTTCAATTTCGTTATTTTACACTGAAATATAAAGATATGCAAACAATAATAACACACCATTTTCCAATAGGAGTTGGCAGAGAAAATAGAACCCCACCAGGCACACATTTCTTGCTTCCTCCAAATTCATTCAATTGAGGTCTCTAACATTACCTTATTTAAGAATTTGGGAAATACGTTTTTACAAAATTACACTCTACCACTCATATTTGCACTATACATCTGTTTTATTATTCTTTAATTCGCCATTTGCTCGACATCTCCAAACAATTCTCAAACATCCAACTTTCATTATGTTTTTAATTGTTATTTTTAATTCTTCTCTGATATTTTCATATTTTATCCTATCACTCAGAATCTTTCTTTTTTAATGAAAAAACTTTTGAAAATCATTCTCGCAGTGTGAACTATCAATGATTTAGTTCTGTTTTAGCATTAGCGAATAAAATTGGCATCGATTCTCAATTTGAGCCTTATTTTTCCCATTTGACCTGAGGGTTATTTTAGCGCTCCTTCGCTAACCTTCAGCTCGGGATACGTTCGCGATCTGAAATATTTATCAACGGATAATGTATGTGCATGTATGCTGGAATTATACGGTACTGGCACGCCTGGAGCTGGGAGTGCCGAGCGGCAGAGAATTCTGGCAACGAACCAAAACGTTGTTTCACTCTTAATGTAGATTTACTGAAGCACAATAATTATTATTATACTTAGGCAAACCTGTGCACTTCATATCGTTTAAGAGTGCCCCGCTTCTCCCAAGATGGGTTTGGCTGCAGAGGATGGGGGGCAAAATCTAATCTTATAAATCCTCAGTGCGCCGGATTACGGTTAAAGCTCTTTACCGTATTCAGTACTTGTCTCTTGCCTACCGTAATAAGTCGCTTCATACCAGAAAGAATAAAAATGCAGTAGATGAAATGTTAAATATCATTCTGTTGCCAATATCAAGTATTCCGCTTTGAGGGTTATTTTAGTTTTTAATAAAACCTTTTTTTTTAGTTTGCTGTGTCACAATCACATTTATATAATAAGATTTTACGTGTTTGTATCATTCACGGACCAATTTCAAGAATGTCTATGAATGTACACATTTGTTTTATTCTTATTATCTTTTAGAACGTTTTTTTATGTTATTTTGCTTTTGTTAAATAAATTAAATAATTGTTGTCGGTTTTCTATAATTAAAATTATTTATTTTTATTTTATTTCTCTGTTTTTTTAAAAAATGTATGTACATTTTTACCTATAATTTTACTTTCAGAAAATTCTACCTTAAACTACAACAGTAAGTAGGAATTCACACAATTGTGTGCAACATGTTTTTGAGACATTTACATTTTAAAGGTCATAAAATAAAACATATTTTAAAAAAGAAAATTCTAAAATAATTTTATTGCGCGCCTTCCAATTAAAACGATATAATAAATGAAGTTAAACTTACAAGTTGCCCATACTGCAAATTTTCTATTTAATTTATTTGATTATAGATCCTTTGTTGATGTTTATTTCTTTTCCGTTTCTCAAATATTTTTCTCAGACTTCTTCCACTGCTAAACTTAATCTTCCCTCACGCTTCTCAAGAACACCATGTTTTATATCATTCTCATCCACCTGAAGTTAACTTTTCTCTTAATACCATTCAACCAACGCATCTATGATCGATATCTCCTTCTTTTGCCGGACCATAACCATCTGAAGACCAGCATAGCACCTAGCATAGTTCCATTTCAATCCAAACAGCTTTTTCTCTGATGTCTGCAACAGCTTTTCTTATACCGAAATTGCAGTATTTGAAAATACTTGAAAATGACCATTCTGAATAAAAATATTTTAATTATATCGTATTCTTAACCACTTTAAACATTCAGTCAACCGCAACAATTCACATTTTATAGTTTCTATCATGAGTTGTCAAATTCAATTAAATTGGAAAAATATAGCTGAAAAGCACTCTATTATTCTTCATTTCAAACTGAAATCCACTTTAGCGTATAAAAATATCTTATTATCTCCTAAACCTAAGATCAATATTACTTTTTTGGAACCGTAGTGCTTTAAAGTTGTTATGGGAGAGAGAAAGATTTTTAGAGATAATAAATCTTCAGAGATAATTTATAAGAGAACTTAGTAGGTACTTATATAAATGGGCGGACACTACTTACTTGCTTATAAATAATGTAGGTAATATGTTCGTTTACTAACAGAGTTATATGAACCAGTGGAAATCTTGTTTTCGCAAAATTTTCTTCAATAATTTGTAGCGATTTATTTGTTTAACTAAATTTACATAAATAGTGTGTTGGATCAGTGATAACTTTGTGATGGTTCATTTTGAAACTATAACCGTTTTTTTTTATCTAATATGTACCACATTTTAAAAAGCTCACTGTGTTTCGGGCCGTTTGCTGTTCATTATCGAGAACTCTTTTTTCGAGAACGTTTACGTAAAATATAATGTACATAACATTTTGTATTTATTGGGAATTCACATCAAATCTGTAGAAGTTTTCGTAAAATATTAATTATAATAAAATAACGCGATATAAAAAAATAAATTAAAATACATAATGTAATGTAGGCAAGTATCTTATTTTATATGTATTATATTACAAATGAGACACCACGTCACCACCATCCGTCCGAATCTATAACATTCAATACTATTGCACAAGCAATTGACTTGTCATTAAAACATGAAAACAGATTACCGACCTCCATAGCTTAGCATATTGAATCGTAACGGTGGAGGTCATAGCTCGATTCCCGCCCAAATAAAAAAAAAATAACAGTATTCTTATTTATTTTTGCATTATCTTATTTACTTGGGGTCGGCTCTCCGAGTTCATAGGTGACAAAACTCTCGGTTAACTCATCTCCGTTATCAAGATAAGTTAGGTACTTATTTAACTAAATACGTATTTTGAATACTTAAAAAAATTTATTCATAATCAAATTAAAAAAAGTAATTTTTGAATGTTTTCAATCATTTTTAAAGGCATTCGTAATTGCGATCAGCATATATGTATATATATTATAACAAAACGCTTTTATAAAAAATAACAATATTGAGAAAAAAAGCTACAGCAATACAGTTTAGTGTTGCTACATGAAATACATTTATGTGGTAACACTGAACAGATTTCGTGCTTAGTCTGTATAATCTGTTTATTCCTGCTACTGCTATACAGCATTCGTATGTTAATGGTGTCGTATGTTAATGGTGTCTCATATGTAGTACAAAACATCAAAAAAGTTAAACAAAAAACATTAATGTTTATTTATTACATTAAATGTAATCACCTACTTTGCGAAAAGAAATATTTTTAGAGTTATATTCATAACAAAACATACAAAGTAATTTTTAATATTTTTCTGTCTACTTGTAATATAAGTAAAGTAAAAAAAAACATGTGCCTTACTAGTAGTCACATTGAGACAAAAATATTTCAAGAACTGGCTGTAAACCGCATAATTAAAAGTTTTCATTCAGATTGCTTCATTCGAAAAAAACTTATGTTATCTACATTTTTCTTACGAGCGTTTTGGCCCCACCCGCCTCAACCGGTTTAACCGGAGAACTTTTTAAAAATATCTTATCTAGCCGAGATGCTCGGAATTAAACTTTATCTCGTTTACCTGAAATCGTAAGCGAAAGTTCGGTATTAATTCACTCCCTTAACCACCGGAATATATTAATTTGCTACACGAAAATAACAATAGTTTCTCGCGGCTTACAATCCCGGGGTAAGTGGCTACATAATTACGGCTTTGGAGGTACACCGGCGCGGCGTACGTCATTCGTTAGTTGCTTCACTTCTCCCGTGTACGTGGACGTGTACCAGCAAACCCTCCCACGCATACTAGCGGTGGATATTAAACTATCGCGGATAAGATTTACTAGAATTTCTTATAATTAGTTTCATGGGATGCGGGGTAATTATAAGCGTTATATGTGTACAAGTACGTACATTTTGCCCGTGGAGCATCAACCCCTTAAATATTTGTATTGTCATTAAAATGGCTAAAGGGATGAAGAATCGTTTTTGTGGTAAGAGTAACCTCGGAGGCTTTTCACCTTTTTTTTAATGCCGCCTAAACTCAAAAATAAGTTCGTAATACTGCGAAGTACATAAATTCCAAAATAAAGGTTCACAGTTGGCGACACATAACAGCGTATTGATATTACTTTGCTATATAGCATCCGAACTTGAACTTGGCGGAAGAATGAGAACAGAATAAACACAATGAAGATTAAATTAGTTGGGAAGAATGCACGAACCTGAGTGGTAGGATAAGAAATGAAAATATCAAAGAATCACGAATGGAATGACGAATAGTAAAAGACATTAAAATGCGAATATGAGTGGCAGACGGTACGTAGAAGGTTTAGAAGAACTTGGCTGACACATGTTTCCGGTTTCTTAACGGAGGTAATGTTAGGAAACTCAACAACTGTCATGCGTGTATGACAAATGTATGAATGTGAAGGAAGTAAGAAATATGTCAAGACATGCGGAGATATGAACATGAATGAGGCAAGAGATGTATGTCATGATGGAGTGTTGTGACGCTCAATCATCTCTGCCTACCACATACACGATGGATAGTTGAGGAGATAGATTTAAGACTCGAGTATGAGAAAGAACCTTGTCAAAAATGAATCCAAGAACGCTCAGAAAATGAATAAGGAATCTTCGTAATAGCGTCGCCATTTTTAAAAGAATATCACTTTTCTGAATACTTCGTTGCGTAACACAATCCGAGCGGAAGTAAAATGAAATAAAATTAAACCTTCGGTTTTTATTCGATTTCACATACGGCGCAATCTGTTCCATGATTTACGAGCTCACTAATCGCACGAGGGTCAACTCCACAACTCTTACGCAATATATCAATCTTCGGTATTCCGTCATAAATACGAATGGGGTTGACAAAAAAACGCGTATAAAATACGAAACAGGTGGAAGGAAGAGGGAGCTAATGCGTTTTTTAATCTCCGAAAGGAGTAACTAATGCCGTTTTATATAATTCATAATGGAGTCCTGCGCGCGGGACGGGGTGGCAGAGGGTTGAGCGGATAGGATAGGAGCGGGATGATTGATGTGTCGGAAGATTACGCGGGGCGGCGGAAGGGTTGACGGAAGAAAGATAAAACAATATATCAAAGAAGTGACTTCTTACGGCGTCAGGAACTATTTATAAAACAGAGTTTCAGTGTTGTCAGTGAGCGTTTCAAAATGTTTCTTGTATTCCTGTTATAATGCCATTTTATACATTCTCATCTGAAGAAAACATCCAAAAATATTATGTATGGTGTATTACGGAAAACAGTATGAAGCTTGAAGACTACAGCAAAACATTTTATTCAACTAAAAAAATAATACCATCTTTAGTGTTTAGACATTCATAATTAAGCTTAAATGTGCCTTGATTGTGTCTTTGTGGCCTAATTTGCAGAACCTGTTTTGGCCTTAGTAGTTTTTTGTGTGTTGTAAATGTAGTGTTTTTGGTTGTTTGGTTTTCAAATAAATTATTATTTTTAGTGGAATTTATTTCCAAAACCATTCAAACATTTTTTATATCACAATAATGATACATCGCGACACCACCATCTGTCTAGATCTGTTACAATCAATGCTGTTACACATGGAAATGTTGTGTAACAGTAGAAAGAAAAAAATCCTGATTATTGAGTTCTGGTCTCAAAACATGGAGATATCCAATTCAGGTAGCGTATAATATCGAACGGTGGTATTGCTTCGGGGAGATACAAGAGCTACCGTTCTTTATCCAGTCCAAAGTGAATATTTTTAGCATTTTATTATTTATTGGATTTTTTAAATATAGCAAACCGTAACACTTTTTATAAAATACCTCCAAAGAGGACCGGAGGAAAATACTTCATGTAGTTATGAGACTCAGGCATGAGGAAGAAGGTTAAATATACCTAAAATCGGCAAAAAAACTTACATACAACCATAAATACAACCATGAATACAACCATGAATAAAAAACCGGTCAATTTTGAATTCATGTTTATTAGCAATGTCCTATGAAAATACTTCACATTTTTTCGCAACTCTCTAACAGATTTATTGATATAACAAAATACATTTAATTAATCACTTTGTAGAGTTACTTATTACGTAAAACTGTGATAAACTTAAGAAAAAAATCAAACCAAATACATAAAAGAAATTTCTTCGATTTTTAATGTTCAAACATAATAATAATATTAACACAAGAAAATAAATTACTTTAATGAGAAATCATAAATCATGTGTTGATTTGTATATACACACTTATTTTTGTATAAAGGCAGAGGCAATATATTTCAAATATGATGTAAAAAATATTATATATCATAAAATATATTAAAACCGAAATATATAACACCATTAAAATTTAATGAATCTATTGCAACTGACATAAGTTCACACAAGATAATGTTGTATTAGGCACAAACTAAATCACTGTGTCAAGGTTTCTCTTTAAATTGACAAGCATTGGTTTTCAGTAATGTAAGTGCTAAAACCTGTCTATCACTATAGAACAATATGGCCAAATCTTCAAACTAATCGTATTTGTTTTTGTAATAAGAAAGTCAATTTTTAAATGCTAAATATTTACCGCTTAATATTTCATTAGTAATAAAAAGGGGGTATGAAACTATTAAAGCTCAAGTGTTAGATATTATAAAAAAAAAACAAGAAAATGTAGCAATTCTTACTCACAAAATCTCGGGAAAAATTTCTGCATCCACTTAAAAATGTATAATAAATAAAAGTTTGTTAAAATACATACTAAATACGAAAATAAACATATCTATTCTGGAAAAACATTGTACAAAGGATATTGTCATAATCAATAGTACAAAGACACATATGAAAAGAATACTGCCCCATTTTGAACATCAAAACAGAAACTGTCTGAAAAGTTGATATTACTAAACCATAGAGGGGTGATGGCCTAGTCATGGTGGCAATTTTTTTTTAGATAAATGCACGAATATTTAATAAGTAGGATTTTTTTTAATTCTTGACATGCCTGTTCGAATAACCGCAAAGATCAACTATTTAAGAATTCAAATTGTTGCATACCAGCAATATTTTCATACTTGTGTCGTGTACGCTATATTTACCACCATTAGTCAAAAGGATAACCATCATATTGGTCTGTACCCACCAAAAAATGAATCGAGAAGAAATGGTCATGCAGTGAATATTTTAGCACAACCATGATGCTCAGTCATGAGTGAAAGAACTGAAGATAGTGTGGAAATGTGCATATGAAACCGATACATCCTACACTGGCAAGTGCAAAACTAACAAAAATCATTTTAACAAATGTTATGAAAAGACAATTGCAAATATGTAGTAATGTAATTCTTTAAACTTAATACCATTATTAATAGGATATTTAGAAATAAAGTCTTGGCATGAAAAAAGGTGACTGCATACAATTATATTTTATCATTATGCAAAACATCTAAAAATGGTATTATTTTGTGCTTCTAAATGCTTATAGTGGTCTACCAGTTCACAAAAGTTGCAAGCATACTATTATGCAAGTAATGTGCGCAAAATGTGTGGAGACATTTCTATTTCACATACAAGGCAACTAAAATTCATCTATCATATGTGTATGCAATACCTCTAGTCGAACATCAAAAACTGAAGCCTTAATATTTTGTTGCAAGTTAATGTTTTCTATAAGATCAAGTCACCTGTGTGAAATGAAAAAATTGGTAGTGATGGATTTCACTAGCATTTTCAAAAAGAATAAAAATTTACATAATTTACCATTTTCGATACTACAGGGCTATTAACCTATTATAATATTTGAACTACGGGTTATTTTACCACCAGGAACACTTTTACACTCTAAATATTGACAAATAGCGCGCTATATGCTTGATCAACCTTGAAATCTTAATAGAAACAATGCAAACTTTGAAAAAAAAATTGGTTATCAATGAAGTGCTACAAAATGAAAAAATATCTGGGAAACTTCAAATATTTTAAAGCGATTTTTATTTTTGTGGCCATATATATAGCAATTTTTTATTGCTATGCTATTGCTAAATATCCTGCAGATGACAAAATTCTCTTAAATATTTAATAATGAAGCACTGAAAAACTGTTGAGTTTGTTCCCATATAAAAAAGAACAGTAAATACATTCATCAGTAAAACATATAAAAATAAAGTTGACATATGTCCAACATTAATTGTAAATAAAAGCTTTGAGCACCAGTTAATTAGTATTAGCACCATAATTCCTCCCTCCTTACTCCAACAATGTAAGAATTTTAAAAGAATGAACGAAATTAATATATATATTCTTTAATCTCATAAAACAATATATAAAAAATTACGACAATTATTAGAGACAATAAAGTGAAAACATGAAGTATTAAAACGTAGCTTGTAACATGTTTCATGACTTTGAATGTTCCAAAGCTCGTATATAAAATTATTGTAAAATATTATTAAGTTTATTTTATGCATTTTATAAATTAATAATTTTCAAAGTTATTAAACTACACAATATACATGGTATATCTCATAAACATGTAGAAGTTTTAGAGCCTGATGATACAAATAAAAATTAATATAATGCTGCATAAAATATTATACATATAATTAGTAGATATTAAAGCCAAGTGTATTTATGAATATACCATACTGTTACATCTCGATCCAATGATTTCATGGCAAGCACAGACTCTGCCAAAAGTGTCTGAGAATTTTGAATCGAAAATTAACTATTTTATAAAAGGATCATCTTCTAAAAAATCTGAACAAATGAATAACTTGTTAATGATGTTACTATGCACATTTTGCAGATGTAAATATCCCCAGATTTAAAGGCCAACAATTTTAACATTTATTGTCTTCTCTAGTAAAGATATGATAGGATACATGTTCAACTAACATTTGCGACATTCTATGTAAATGTATTGTGACTTCCAATGCCTTATTTTAAAAACCAAATATTGAAATTATCTCAATGCCCTGAGCCTACTGCCAATGTTACTAATGCTACGCTTATGTATAGATAACGAACATAGATTGGTAGCCAGTGTAACTTATACCAAAAGGTACAAGGGAATGTATGGGGTGTGCATACTATCTAGTTCACATTCTCATGCATTTTTGACACACAATCAATATCGATTCCACTACAAATTGTATGCAAGGCCAGGCCTATTTGGCGATAGTTTAGGTCAATGTATTAGTGTTAGCATTAGTGACATGGTAAGAGCCCGTGGCCAATACAACACCCATTTAAATTGAAAATATAAAGCACTTTATTTGTAAAATTTGCATTCTCTGAAACAATTTATATTTAATAGTATTTTATTTGAATAATGCCAAAGATCTGTAATACATTTTTTAAGTATTGGCTATTACTAAATTTTAATGTTGAAAATAGATGTTTGTATTTGATACTACGCTATTCATTTATCTCAAAGTTATATGAATCATGTTACCTATTCATATGAATTATGGTACCGGGTTTTCATGAGTCAAGTATTATTTTATGCTTTTGTGTGCTTCATGTTATTTATGCCAAGGGGGCAATGAATAAAATTTGATTGTATAAATTAACAGCTGCAATACTATTTATTGTAATAGAGGATACAATCATATTTTCATACAATGTAATGGAAGCAAAAAATAATTTCCACATAAAATGATTCAACCCAGTGGAAATATTTAGAAAATCTATTCAATTTGTAACTATTATACATTGACAACATTTATAACCATCAAAAATATTGAAAAACCAATACACAATGCACCATTCTTTTAGATTTCTACTATGGAAGCCTGTGTAGGAAGTCAATTAAGTTACTGCAATTTCTATGTACAAAAGTAACTAATTTTAGTTTCACAATTCTTAGTAATGAGAAAAGTGATAAGGAAGAAACATGGAAGGTTTATCACAAGCGTTAAAAAAGTAAAACTTTTTTCAAATGCTTATTTCATGTTATTTTCAAATAATGAATGGCATCAGAATCCGCAATTCTTTAAAAATATTCCTGTCAAATAAAGTATAAATGAAATTATGTGAAACTATTTAGTTAGATGCTACATTTGTGTTATAAATTACTTAATATGTGCACCACTATAAAGATATGATTAAAAATGAATATTTGCTGCACATGCATACGGATTTGAAATTGTGACATTTATAGAACGATTCATAAACAAACCGGAAGTTATACAGTACGCAGATAGTTTAATTTCCTGAGTAAAGTAGTAGTAGCTATTAGACAATGATGGAGAGCAGTTGGTGCAACACAGAGGAGGTTCATAGTAAGAGGTTAAATTAACAAATTGCTATACTATCGAGGATGAATGAAAAATTAAATTATGCTTTCCTATAGAATTGAGATATCCTTATAGTTAGTAGTAAAAAAAAACAAGAATTGTACATTTTCCATGAACTCGTTATCTTGATTTTTACCAATATAAGAAGGCCAGTGACCCCATCAGTAATATTATACTCCATTATGTTTGATAATACTGTACACAATATTTATCAGGAGAAAAATCATCAAAGTTGACTAATCTACTCTAACAAAATTAGCTAAAAGCCATAGTTTTTTCATACTCTGGTAATCTCTAAGGCACAATGCTCCAAATAATGAAAATAAAATATACAATATATTCGAATTACTACATAATATTATTAAATATATAATTAACACACTACCGCAGGATGGTGCACCTTCCTCAAATGTTTCGTTTCCATGTTGTACCAATTAATTCCAGACATGAAATAAAAGTGTTTTGTATATTGTACAACTTTTCAAAATATATTTGTGAACTGCATAATAGTCTATTGTGTAGTTTTTCTGAGCAGTGCCATTGGTTAGAGGGGGAAAATTCATTGGATCAAATGGTAATATTTCATGATAAAAACTGCAGATTAAACTTTTTACACATATTCATTTTATCAATGGTTTTATTTTAATTTTAACATGTTTGTGTGATATTACTATCGCTTGAAAAATATTATGAGTTGATATAAATACTAATAAACGTTTGAAGGATCAATGGCAAAACTGATAATTTAAACCTTATCGATCAAATCTCTGAGTATCACATTCTGTCTGTCTACCTCATGGAAGAGGAATATACTGGTGTAATGATGTGCCACATGATGATGTAATGATGTGTTCATGAGCAAGCACCATAATTATCAAAATGTCTCTATTTTGATAATTATGGTGCTTGCTCATGAACAGGATGGCTGAAGAAAAGAGCAAGATGCAAAATCTTGAATATTGTTGCCATATGTAAATTTAAAGTTAATGGAAACAAACTCATTGGGTCCCTAAATATTGTAAATAATATTTTTAAAACTCTTATGCCAAAGAAAAAAATAAAAATTTAAAAAGTGTGATTAAAAAAACCTTGAAATTATCATGTGCCAAAAAAATTCTAAGACAGTGGATAGTTGATGAGCATAAGCAAAAATTGCATAAGCTTGTGTAGCATTTTAAAGAGATATTCTTGAATTTGTGCACTTTTTCAGAGAGGTTTATATCGCTCCAGTATTATTTTATCTTAATGCGCAAAATAATACAAAAACGATTAGTGAATGTTATTCTGATGTTGTGTTAGTGTTAATATGAAGATTGTATTTTAGTAAATTTGTACAATGTGAACTAAGTAATATTTTGAACATTGAGTTACTGAAGATTGCACCATCCACGCAATAGTCATAGATTTACAATTCCGCTTCCGCTGTAATCCTCCGTGCTCTCGTCATGATTGCATCCTTCCTCGCTATTTAGATCCACTAATTGAACTGCCTTGTTAGCCCTGCCGTTCTTGATCTGCTGCGAAGAGCATTTCTGACATTCTACCACAACCATTGTGCTGGCGGGATCCGTGTCCATTTCGCTTTCGCTCTCTCGTCTGGTTGTACATTTTTGACTGTCTATTTTAAGTGAATCGATGAGGCATCTATGTTCTACAAGAGCTCGCCATATGCGAAGTTCCACCCCGCTTCTAGAAATCCAAAAATATAATTATACATATATGTGTATATGGAACAAATATAGTTCATTCATTTCAACTATCAGCCAGTTGCATTCAAGCTTCCTTACACACAAACTTCCATTCTCAATCTCAATATTTCAGTCATTGTATAACAGTTTCCTTAATGTTTTATTTTAACAACCATTCGCTCTCCTTATTGAAATTAAGAGTCATTTGGAAGTAGAATGGCATTACTGTTCCAAATAGTAGTCATTAGCACGAACTACAATAGCAGAAGATTCTTTAATTCCACTTTAATTTTTAATTTTTTTATCAATATTCACATCAAAACTTAATTTTGTATGTAATTCTTGAAAAACAAAAATTCATTTTAAAACATAGTTTAATACAAAAAACAAACATAACAGTAACTATTAATTATGTTGCAAAGTGAGTAAAATAATATCAGAGCAATATAAAACACATTTTAAAGCAAAATTTAATGAGAAAAAAACTATTAAAAATGTTTATATATTTACAGGAGGCCAGCAAAGAGTGGTAGATCTTGTATTGCCTTAGACCAATACCATAGTTCATATCATGCATTAAGGTTAATTGTTACTTATTATTTGTGGCAAGACCTGAATAACCAAGATTTCTTTCCTACTATGCTCCACAACTTTTGATTATACAATTGCAGTGATTGTCTACATACAATAGCATCACCCCTCTAAGTGGGTCATAATATATAATACAAACATAAAACTCAATGATAAATAATTACCTAAGCTGCATTCTTCTTAAATCTTCTCTTTGCACATACCCTAAGAAGTCTTCTAATGTGTATTCTTCGGAAGTAATAATATTTATGGCGTGAGGTGAGACTCCTCTTTCCTTCAACCATTCAACTAATTTTTCATCCATGCATGGTTTGCAAATGTTGCTGTCATCAATACAAACAGAACTAGGTTTTTCTTGTCTGAAATAAGAAATATAATAATTATAACAAAATCAAGTCCAAAGCAAATAATAAAATAGACAAATATAGTAATATTCTCACTCTTTTTTGATCTGGTAATCCATCTGGGTCAGCTGTTGGCACAAATCTGAGACCAATTGAAATCTGGATTTATGTTCTTCCAGGATCTGCTTAACCAGATTCTGATACGCTTGCTCACTCGCTATCATTTCTTGAACCAACCTTATTAAAAGAACAGAAATATTAAAATAATATCAAAAATTTAGCTGAATCAGACGGAGCAATCTTTGACATTTTATTTTACTTTAGTAAAAAATCTAGTAATATTACTATTTTTTGCCTTCTCAAGTACATTGTTGAGTATAAGCCACCCTCGTCCTCCTCCGAGATTTCCTGATTTATACAGCCCCATTCATAGCCAGCTTTGCTCTTAATGCCATCCATCCATCTCACCTGTAATCTCAACTTCTTCTACCAGAACAGTTATCACGCATTAATCTTCTTCCTTCTCTGTCCCTTTGAATAATACCCATCGACATTACATTGTGATCTGTTAAAAGGATCCTCCTCTGTGCTCCACTGGCCATATGCACTGATCATACCATACATCCACTTATATAAATATTTCAAAATTACTTTTATAAAATTGTTTATGCAGAATTTCAACCAACCTGGCATTTTCAACTCTCAACTGTTGTACCGTCTGGTTCTCTACATAAGGACCTCGCATAAAGCTATTGGTTGTATTATTAGATCGTACAGAATTGATGACAGATGGACAATCTTCACGGATACCAACTATAGGACCTTTTACAGGAACTCCTGATTCTTCTGGTATAATTCCGGTCCTATCTTGACCTGCCAAGTTGGCACCAAGTTCTGTAAAAAAATAGTATGTACAATCAAATTAATATTAGCTACAATTCAAATTAATTCATAAATTTATATTTGGTCAAGATGGATTCTTAAACATATATGAATACATAAAAATGCAATCAAGCGAAGAAAACAATAAAATTTAAATGTACACTTAATCTTTCCTCTTCCTCAATGGTAAAAATATACCAATATTCACCTGGAGACATAACTGTGATGGCCGCTTGAACAGCATTCCTCACGAGGTTGTCCAAAGCAAACATCCAATGCGGTTTAATACTGTGCATTCTAAGAATAGCGTTTACAGCTTCTTGGAATAAATAAATGGCAAGGTGCAGCTGATTTATGGCATCTGAATCGAAATCCAGCTCTTCTTTCAGACTAGTAATGGCTCTCTCCAAACCTTCGCGATCTTGCTGCATTATGTAATCTTTGAGGGCACCCATTAATGGTTCTAAATGTGTCTGGAAACATTGAGAACATACATAGTATTACACAGATAACTCAAAAGGAACTAACAGGATCATGAATTTTTTTCTGTAATTATGGAATAACATTAGATGAAAGGTATATATTTAATCACGAAATAATAAATGACAAACAATGTGCTTTATGTATCTAATGAACCCAAAATATTTATTTTTGAGTAATATTCGGATCAACAAACTGAATAGTGTAGAATAGCATCTATTAATAAATTACATTGATTACATGAATTTAAACAATATTTGAATAGAATTATATATTGACAAAAAGATAAAATAATATAGGTACTCCATTTTTTCATATATAGAAATAATCAAAATATGATGCTTAATAATAATAAAAAATCACCTTTGTTAATAAAGTGCAAGTGACATCCTGTTGTATACTTCTCATCCATTGGTTACATATTTTGCTTCTATCCTGTTCTAATACCCTGCACAATGTTGTCCTGCGCTGAGAATCCTTCTTCAGCAAATAGAAACCGTCCTGTTCACTGTCTCCTAAACTTGTGCCCACAACGGTTGTGGTTCGAGACCCACTGGATGTTGGTATCTCTACCTGTAAACAAATAATGAATTGCCCTGAATTTTAATAAATTTGATTTAATAACATCTCTATGTAGATTTTAGTCAACTGGCAAAGCTACAAAACAGTATTAATTCAAATACAACTAACTGTAACACACATTCTAGAGATTAGGATAGACTTACTTCTGGTGATAAAAGTCCACCTGAAGAACTTCGCCTTGTGATAACCATATCACTTGAACTATCAGTTTCTGTTTCTATGGAAGGAGTATTACAGAGCGTACTGGAAAATAACATAAAAAAGTAATACACATTCATAACATACATTCAAATGTAAAAACAGTTAACACAACATCGAAATAACATGGGATATATACTACAGTATTACATTTCGAAAGAACAATATTCAGAATTTAGTTTATTCACAAAACAGAACTTACAGAGCTGTTAATAAACATCACTTATAAAAAATATCAGACGTTAATATTCAAAACACAAATACTTTACAAGTATATACATAAATTAATATTAGGAAATGCTTCTCTAGATTAATCGAATGAGTCGGTTAACTCGGGATGCCAACAAGCGTTACGAAACATGCTAAATGAATATAACAAAGTAGTGCAGTGCAAGTTCTTTTACTCATCACATCAATAATAATGAATCATATCTCTATTTGATATTGATGAACTTTAACATATTTAATATGAATAATTTATTACTTACGATAAATATTAAAATATGGATTACTAGCATCCACTCAATAATATTCAGCGCAATCTACACTCTTGACAGAACAAGGTAATCATTAATTAGTGCCAATTTGAAATAGTGTAATTGTGCAGTTTATATTTCTTAAAGGGTTTCGTTAGCATGCTTATTTGAGCCGAGCAGTCACTCAAAACAATATTATGCAGCATACTATGATATTAGGAAGAGTCAAAATTATCACTCACCTCGACCTGAGCAATCGGTGATTATTATGTCTATGTATAGGGAAATTCCATACTTTTCTGGAAAAAATTATATGCTAGTTATGCCAGAATGAATCATTTAAATAGCGTCCAATAGTTTTGGCATAGGACTCAATGAATCTTTCCAAAGATGTTCAATTGAAAATGTTGTAAAACGCACTGCTCTTGAATAGTTGCAATCACTTAAACCTTACCTCATAAGTAAACCATATTATTTCATAATATTTCATTACAACATTTATAAAACACATTAGACTATTTGTTATAAGTTTGAGACATTTTTAGAATATTATAACCTTGTCCTGTCTAGGTGTAAAATGGCTTCTAAAATGATCAATCTTACTAGTTATAATAAAGAAATATCCAGATCTGATTGAAATTCTCATGCGGCAGAACGATGAGATCCGTCAAATGCCAAATATTCCCAAAATAGGACTACCCAGACTGATCATGCGGTATGTGATGGTGGTAAAGTATGAGAGCAGTATGGGAGCTCCCCACATGCCATGGTATTATGCTGTTACCTGTTATAGGACAGAGATGGGGAGTGTATTTGAATCGGTGCAAGCAGTGACGAGGCCAGCCTGCCGGGAGCCGGTATGGAGCGTGTGGCCAATGTGATTCTACAGTCGCAAAAACAAAACAAATAGGAAACAAGAAGGGGAATAAAACAAGGCACAAAACAATCTGCACATTGCCGCGGGACCAAATTAATAAATTAGAAGCGCAAAATAAACTTTGCACAATTTTGTCAACAAAATATTAAACATTTTCAACAACACATTGTACACTCTTCAACAACAAAAATATTATTTAGAAGATTATATTAGCAGTGTATGTACAAAAAATATGCAAACCTTCACAAGATTTAGAAATAAATATTTTAAAATTACCCATTTTAAATTAAAAATGGTCCAAATTCAATTATACTTCTAAATTCTACACATCTTCAGTTAATGAAATCATGTAAATAACAGTTTCAGCTTATATTTACTACAATTATAAAGTGACATTTAACTGTAGCAAAATGAACTATAAACTGCAAATTAAAATGATTATTTTCGTTACTTTATTCACTGACACAAGAAACTTGTGTATAGTGTATGTTAGAACATATGTACAAAACTATACTATGTAAAATGTACTCAATGTTAAAGGTGTTAAAAAATCATTCAAAGAATGATTGTAATGTTTTTTTCGTAAGGAAAACATTAAATATGTAATATTAATCTCTGGAAGAAAATTTATATTAAAAAAATCACAAAATATATAATGTGCCACAGTTGTTTCAACCCCCCTCAGCCAATACAGTTGAAAACAGTCAAATTAAATCAATAAAATTCACAGAATAATAATTAAAATCAGAAAGCCATGCTTCAAAACGGATGACTAAATCATGCTCGGAATAAGAGTAAATAATGCCCTGTTAGAGGCACCTGCAAATAACATAATTTAAAGATCAAATAAAAAAATGGGAGTCGAAAGGGGTTCACTTACTCTATTTCCGGGGAGAGTGGTATATTAGTGGAAGGTGTACAAGGTTGACTAGATGGAGTAGTTTTGACATTCATTATCCTTTCAGCCGGTACAGATATGCTACGACTAAAGTCAACATTTGTACTGGCTGCTAAACGCGAAGATGCTTTCTTCTTTCTGAAATTTATTTATTTATATTTACTCAATTTGCTAAAACAAAATTTTACCAACTTACCCTTACCATGTTCACATTTCATTTAAACTTTAAGATATCTGTTTGAAAATATATATAATAAACAGTACATTCCTTTAGCTTCCTAACAAATGCAAAGGAATTTAAATGTTTTTATCACTCTAAATATCATAACTGAGATTTATATGAGTTTAGTTTAACTGATTTAAGTTATTATTCTTGTTACATTTTACAAACATTACTTAATAAATATTATTGCCTACTAATCATATAAATTATGTAATTTACTCTCACCCAAGAAAAAGTAAACTTCAAATCAATAGATCGAAGTAAATAAAAATGATTTAAATATTGAAATTGACACCTTTAACACAATCTTTAAATTAAGATCTGCCGAAAAATCTCTCCACTCTGTTGAAATATCAACTACATACTGTTACTAAAATACGCATTCAATTAAGGCTACTTCTTCAGTTGCAAAATAAAGCATATCAACATGAGGAATTTTAGTTTTTTCATTTAACAAGCAATTACATAAAAAAAACTTATTGTGTTATACAATAGAAAAGCAAATAAATTTGTAAGACATACTCAGAAAGAAATAAGTCTTCTAACAACTCAGCGGCCGTCGCTCGCTTTTCAGGATCAGGGATGAAACATCGAAGAATAAATGTATTTGCCCGCAATGAAAGTTCACTTGGTATTTCAGGGTGAACTTTGTAATATCCAACCTAAGCGACAAATTTAAAAAAAATTACTTCTCTGTTCAACTTTATTATAATGAAGATTAAAAACAAAACTTAAATCTCTAACCTTAAATACTGCCGCCTGTGGTGATCCTAACTCAATAAATGGTGGTTTTCCAGTTGCCATTTCAACTATTGTGCAGCCGAGAGACCAAATATCAGCCTAAAATATAACACAACATAATAAATTTATTTTCCTACATATTATCAAGCAAGTACATTATCCGTACACTCTCATTTAAATTTGACACATACTGCTGCACCATATCCTCTCTGCCCTTTATCTATGACTTCAGGAGCCATATACTGCAGGGTTCCAGTGAATGTTTCTGTAGAAGGGCAGAGTCCCGCTAAGCGTTTGGATGTTCCGAAATCGGAAATCTTTACTACACCACTGTATGTGTTAACTAATACATTATCACCCTTAATATCACGATGGACTATTTTTTGATCGTGTAGATACTTTAGGCCTGCAACAATAAAATCAAATGTTAAAGTATAATAATAACAAATTATATATATAATTTGTTTTATCTTATACTATACATGAGACACCATGACACCACCATCCCGCTGGGACTGTAACATACTGTACAACTGCACATGTAAATGCTGTGTAGCAGTCAGAGGAGAGATTAAAAGCCTGATTATTCAGTTCTAGTTACTAAACATGGATAAATCCATATTTATCCATGTTTCGTATATACACGTGGCTTACTATATTGAACAGTGGTATTGCTTCAGGGCGATAGAAGATCTGCCACTCTTATCCAATCCAGAGAAAAAAAATATTTTTTTTAAATGCATTATTTTACTATTTTAGATTTTTTGTACAATATTTTTACACATATATTAAAATCTGAATAGAAAAATGCATATTGATGCACATTTTTTTTCACTCCGGCGGGATTCGAATCCACAACCTCCAGCGTTCCTACAATGCTTAAGTCAAGTACCTTTAACCACTCGACTACGAGGCCGACGAT
>JAPMAF010000026.1:0-24556 GCA_026537445.1 Silvatares holzenthali | reverse complement strand
GTCACAACACGACATGACTACCCAAAAGTCTTTGACTTGCGAATCTTTTGGTCGTGAAAGCCTACGAAAATACTTCACTATTAATTGTTTGTGTTTTTATTTTTTGATTTCGATTTAACTACCAATAAATTCTTGAAATCAGTTATAAGTAAATTTATATTTCAGGATATTGACAACCTTATGGCTGAAGGCAACAAATCTCGTACAGTGGCTGCTACCAACATGAACAGTGAATCTTCTCGTTCACACGCTGTTTTCAGTGTGGTGCTAACGCAAACGTTGACAGACACCAGGTCGGGAGTTAGTGGAGAGAAAGTGTCCCGCATGTCTCTTGTGGATTTGGCAGGTTCAGAGAGGGCTGTTAAGACCGGAGCCGTTGGAGACAGGCTCAAGGAAGGATCCAACATCAATAAGTGAGTCAGTTACCATTATATATTTATTGTATACAGTATTTCAACGGCATTTATTCTGCTTTCATTCCTTTTCTGCCATGTCCACGCTTCACTTTCATACAGCAAAGTTGACACCACTACTCCGTTATGCACTGCCATCCGCCCACTCATGTTGAGATGAGATCTCTTAGAAGAATGTGTGGTAAAACAGTGTATGACAGAGTAAGGAATTCAGATATAAGAAAAGAATGTGAAGCGGGTGTAAGCGTTATTGATAAAATGAATAGAAATTTCTTGAGGTGGTTTGGGCATGTTGAACGAATGGATGCTGAGAGATTGGTACGGAAAATCTACGATGCGAATGTGGAAAGTATGCGACAGAGGCCCACCAAGGAAATCGTGGCATGAACAGTTAACCAAATCCTAATCGATGGCTCTGTTCGTAGTCGGAATAATCACAGAGCATGCATTAGGAGGTGTATGAATGCGAAAGAAGCAAGAGATGTATGTCAGGATAGAATGGTCTGGCGTTCGATTCTCTGCCTACCCCTTCGGGAAAACGGCTTGATGATATAATAATAATAATAATATAAAGTATCAATTTCCCCTTCTTGATTGAAATTTTAATTATTGCAATTTTTTCTCCAAATCACAATTGTAAAATCGTTTTGAATATCCTAAAACATCTTGATCATATTTTTTATAAGCTTTAAAAAGTATTCTTCAATTGCTGAACATTATTACGGGGAATTTTAATGTTAATGGTGTAATCTAAAGTGCATTAATTTGAAGTGATGTATATTTTGAACCATGACATATATTATAAACAAATTTTGGAATAATGTTTAACATAATATTAAATTATTTATGTATATAAATTTTACATAATATTAAATAATTCGAAAATATGGTTCACAGGGCAACATTGATATATCTTCTTTTTATTATTTGTTATCAATTTCAAATAATGAAATAAATATATCTATTACTTTAAAGTAATGCCCTCAAAAATTTAATTTTTTTGAAAATATGCTGGTGCGTCTTAAGATTTCTGAGAATTCATGTAATCTATAAGTTTTTAATGTTACTACTTACGAGATGAACTTTTGTACTAGTGATTATATTATTGTCAGGTAGTTTTGAAAGTTTTTGTGAAAAAAAAAAACACTTGTATTTTTTTAAGATTTAAAATAAGGTCATTTTCGTTTTATGTATAATTTTCTTGTTAAAGATTGTTGTTTCTTTTATTATGTTATATTTTCATTTATATTTTAGGTCTCTAACTACACTGGGATTAGTCATTTCAAAACTGGCAGATCAATCTTCTGGTAACAATAAGAACAAGGATAGGTTCGTACCATACAGAGACTCCGTATTGACATGGCTCTTGAAGGACAATCTCGGAGGCAACAGTAAAACCGTAATGGTAAGATTTTTTTTTGGTATTTTTGAAATCAGAAATTTTAATAACTGTTTACAAATTATAATTATTTTATGTTAAAGGTGGCTACAATATCTCCAGCTGCTGATAATTATGAAGAAACATTATCCACCCTGAGGTATGCTGATAGAGCTAAAAGGATAGTTAACCATGCTGTTGTCAATGAGGATCCAAACGCGAGAATTATTCGAGAACTGAGACAAGAGGTTGAAGCCCTCAAGGAAATGCTAAAACATGCTACTGTGGGTACATGTAAAGTGTTCATTCCTGAACATTCACATTTTTCGAGTATTTGTTTTAAAAAAAACTATTTCTTCCAGGGATCACCTGTCGGAGATGAAGTTGCAAAGAGGGTGGATATACACGAGAAGTTAGCTCAAAGTGAAAATCTTATGAAGGAAATGTCTCAAACTTGGGAGGAGAAACTAGTCAAAACTGGTTTGTGCTATTTATTATCCAGCTGTCTTATTTCTTATTAGTTTTATTTTATTAATCCCTATTATATTTTTTGTAGAGCGCATCCAAAGTGAAAGGCAACAAGCATTAGAGAAAATGGGAATCAGTGTTCAGGCCAGTGGTATCAAAGTGGAGAAAAATAAATATTATTTGGTCAACCTGAATGCAGATCCTTCTTTGAATGAACTTCTGGTTTATTACTTAAAGGTATTTATATTTTTAATACTATAAAGAACCTTATTTTAATCATGCCCACAATATAACATAGAGGATGCTGGTTCTACGTAGTAAATTAGATTAGATTACTATTTTTATAATGAATAATGCATGGATGATGGAAAATAAATGTTATTTTAATTATTACCAAAAATTCTATCGCTTTTATTTTCATTGCTTACTTATAGAGATTATTTTTTAGGAAAGGACGTTAGTGGGTGGCAGAAACAATCCCAATTCAGAAGCTGACATTCAATTGTCAGGCTTAGGTATTCAACCGGAGCACTGCGTTGTGTTGATGGAAGAGGGTGGACTCGTCATGGACCCGTTTCCCGGAGCTCGTTGTTTTGTCAATGGTTCTCCAGCTACTGAAAGAACTCCATTGGAACATGGTGACAGAATTCTTTGGGGCAATCACCACTTTTTCAGAGTCAACTGTCCCAAAGCAGTCTGTGAGTATATTTTTAATCAACTAGATATCAGTTGATTGATTATAGATCAGGTAGGTATTAGTATTAATGTATGTGTTCTTTACAGCATCGTCAGAACCTCAAACGCCTGCACAGCAGATTGACTACAATTTTGCTAGAGATGAGATCATGTTGAATGAATTGAGTAATGATCCGATACAAACGGCAATTTCAAGATTGGAAAGGCAGCATGAAGAAGATAAGCAAGGTGAGAATATTATGTTTAAATCGTTATATATATATTTTTCAAATTAACCATATTTAATATTCCAAAAGGTTAAAGTTTTACAACCCTTTGAATTGTCGCTCCTTGTCATTACATAATGTGTATAAGGCTTCAGTATTAATCCACTTAGTATTTCTTCATTGGAACTCTGCCATAGAATATTGTTTTACCTTGTATCAATGTGTTTTTGAATTTTTTCTTATTCGTAATTATATTTGCAGTTGCATTGGAGAAACAGCGTCAAGAGTATGAGAGACAATTCCAACAATTGAGAAATATTCTTTCTCCTTCTACTCCATATGCACCATACACGCCATACGATCCTCTACGTATTGGTAATTAAATAAATTATGCACCATAGTAATGAATTATATTTCTTTAAAGATTTACAAATACGTATTTTTAATTCAATATTTTTTTGTAGGTAAAATCACACCCTGCACCCCAACAACACAAATGCGTGTGGAGAAATGGGCTGCTGAAAGGGATGAAACCTTCAAAAGATCTCTTGGTCAACTCAAAGCTGATATTTTGAAGGCAAATGCTCTCGTTCAAGAGGCCAATTTCTTAGCCGAAGAGATGGCCAGAAATACCAAATTCAGTGTTACTTTGCAAATACCACCAGCAAATTTGAGTCCCAATAGAAAGGTACTTTTTTATATTTCATTTATTCATTCATTTCTTTTGTTTGAATTTTTGTAATCAATCAGTTTTTAATTCTTAAACATCAAGATTATCAGCATTTTGGGTTTTATCTGTGTTAGTGAACTATGTTAATCTATTGGGATATTTAATTTGCATATGTATAATTTTCAGCGTGGTGCGTTTGTGTCTGAACCAGCTATTTTGGTGAAACGTATGGGTCATTGTGGACAAGTCTGGTCCATGGAAAAACTTGAAAATAAACTGGTGGATATGAGAGATATGTATGAAGAATTTAGACTGCAAAGTGACTCTGAGATGGCTGGTATTGAAGCAGAAACACCTCACATAGTAAGTTATTATTCATTTTATTATTGCTTAATCAAATAACAAATGTTTTTCTTGATCATAATGAATGTCACTTCATCAGGATGATTTACCTGCGAACAAGGTATTGGATCCATTCTATGAGTCTCAAGAGAACCATAATTTGATTGGTGTTGCTAATGTGTTTTTGGAAGCATTGTTTCACGATGTTAAATTGGATTATCACACCCCCATCATCAGTCAACAGGGGGAAGTAGCAGGAAGATTGCAGGTAAGAATTATTATATTACTATAGCGCTCTACTTCATGTATTTACTCTAAAGTGTGAGCTCGTATATTGATTTACTTTTTAGGTTCAATTATCACGTATTGCGGGATCATTTCCTCAAGACAGAATATGTGAGGCGGCTTCGGATAGTTCAAGAGATTCTCGATATGATGATGACCCTCCAGATTCATCTTCTCAACAGGTATATTTCTATTAAATCTACTATATTTGTTAGCTGACACAATGCGGATGGCACCCATACCATGAGTCGGTAATTACTTTCCGTTTTTTCGCTAAAGTAAATACATTATTTACAATGGATAATTAAAATTTATTTATTCAAAGTATTGGCCATTTGATTCTATACCTTTTGTCCATCTCTCAGGCAATTTATGGATGCCATTCCAAATGAACTGTTTCTCCTTTGAGCTAAACCATTCATCGAGCCATTTTTTAACTTCTTCAAAATCGGTGAAGTGCTGCTTTGCAAGCACGTGCCCCATCGATGCGAAAAAGTGGTAGTCGGATGGAGCCAGGTCTGGAAAGTACGACGGGTGCGATAAATTTTCCCTTCGAAGTGATTTCAACACTTCTTTGACAGGTTTTGCTGTATGAGACGGTGTGTTGTCATGCTGCAAAAACACCTTATCATGTCTTTGAGCCTATTGTGGACGTTTTTTGATCAATGCACAGTTCAAATTGATCATTTGTTGTCGGTAGCGATCAGTATTAACTGTTTCTCCAGGTTTCAACAGTTATATACGACACTAACCTGGTCCCACCAGACACAGCGTGGTTTTTAGACCAAAGCTATTTGGCCTTGCAGTCGATGGGCCGGATTCACCAAGTGATAACCATGATATTTTTCGCTTGGGATTTTCGAAATAAATCCATTTTTCATCACCCGTTACTATTCGATGCAGAAATCACTTCCTTTCAAACCTTTGAAGTAGCATTTCACTGAAGATTTTTCGATTTTCCAATTGCCTGTCATTCAATTCATATGGCACCCATTTTCTCATCTTTTGGATCTTTCCCATCGCTTGTAATCGTTCACAAATTGCTACTCGGCTCAAATTCAACTTTTCTGCCAATTGTTTTTGAGTTTGCGTTGGGTCTTTATCCAATAACTCCTGTAATTCCGCATCTTCAAACGTTTTCGGCCTACCACGACGTTCTTTATCTTGAAAGTTGAAATCACCACAGTTGAATTGTCGAAACCACGTTTCACTTGTTCTTATGATTGGAGCATGCTCACCGTAAGTCTCTACTAGCAAACAATGACTTTCAGCGGCTTTTTTCTTTTGATTAAACAAGAAAAGTAATGTGTGCCAATTATGCACGTTTTCATGTGCCACAATGTGCCACAAATGCACGTTTTCAGGCACAAAACTCGACATTTTCAAAAAATTATAAATCTGTAACGCTGTTATTTTGGCGGAATGTAACTTGTGCAGTTTTGAGGTTAAAGGTCAGTAGAATAAAATGGCATATGTATCTAATCATAACATAGCATACTTATGGCTAGTCACATCTGTTACACAAACCGGAAAGTAATTACCAACACTCCTGGCATATCTATTGTTGCCAAAAACTGTTTACAATTTAGTTAACCCAATGTAAACGGGATTCCATTGTTTTGCTAGATGTTATTATGATAGCATTGCTATTTTCTGATTTGAAAATGTTTAATGGGAATCTATTGGAATCAGAATATGGAACTCATTTCATAAACCAATTTTGAGAAATAAATAATGATTTTTTGTTTAAACACATGAATTTATAAACATCAGTATAAATGCAAGTATTTATGCAATCAGGTATTTTTACTAAGGCATATTTTATATTGAAATATTTTTAAATTGTAAGATATGCATAACAGTCAACTATTGATGAAAACATAATACTATATATCCTATTAAATGCATTTCAGGTCACATGCAGAATTGTGATAAAGCAAGCAACCAGCCTACCTCCATCTCTCTCTCACTTCGTATTCTGTCAATATTCTTTCTGGGGTGCTTCAGACCCTATTGTCGTACCACCGGTGGTTAATGCGGACGCTCCTCCTGTAACAACTTCTCCTCGCCATGCTCAGCATCAGACTTTCAAATTTGATCATCAAAAAGATTTTTCAGTTCCCATCACGGAAGAATTCCTTGAACACTGTTCGGGTAAGATATTAAGTATTTACAATTTGTAAATTATACTAACAGGCTTCCATTAGAGTTAACTGCGCGTATTTTTTATGAATTAATTGGTTGTATATCATTGCAGAAGGTGCTCTATCTATTGAGGTGTGGGGTCACCGCTCGGCTGGGTTCAGTAGATACCGCCCGGGTTGGGAAGTTGAGCAACGTCAGCTGGCGAAAGCTCGCGGTCTTGCAGATCGTTGGGCAGAGCTTACTCGGAAGATTCAGGTCTGGGTGCAAATACAGGAGCTTAATGATCAAGGAGACTACGCTCCAGTTGAGGTTTGTGTTATTAATTGTTAAAAAACCTGGTTACATCATTATTTTTTCCCCTAAATTTGTTATTTAATGTGTTTCTTTCCAGGTGGTGCAGAAAGCTGATATGGCGACTGGAGGGGTATATCAACTTCGGCAAGGACAACAAAGGAGGCTTTCAGTTCGTGTGAGGCCAGTTCACAATTCTGGTACTCTACCAATCATTTGTCAGCATATTGTCAGCATCGAGGTTGGAAGTGTTTGCTCCAGGTCGGAAAATATTATTTTAAATATAGTACTAATAGTAGTATAGATATTGCATATTAAGACAATGTGATTATTTGACATGTATTTTGTTTTATAATTAAGCAGGTCTCGCCTTCAAAAGCCTCTAGATTCGTATCAGGAAGAGGATTTGGCTGTCCTGCGTGAGAAATGGAGTGATGCTCTAACCAGGCGCCGCCAATATTTAGACTCTCAGATTCAACGTATTATCAACAAAGAAGATAAAACAGAAAGAGATGTAGAAAGAGAGCAGTCACTTGTTGACCAGTGGGTTTCATTGACTGAAGAAAGGAATGCAGTGAGTAAATTTGATCTAATTATTTCAATCTTATGGGTATATTTTATATTGTTTACATTGAGATGGATATTTTTTTGTAAAAGTACAATACTCTTATTAATTATTCTGATATAATTTTAATGTTCCTTAGGTAATGGTTCCAAACCCTGGCAGTCCAATACCCGGGGCTCCTGCAGCATGGAATCCTCCACCAGGAATGGAACAACATATACCTGTACTGTTTTTGGATCTCAATGGTAAATAATTTTGGATCTTAAAAGATACAACGTTTGATCACAGGATTGCATTCATTTTCTGCCATAACACATCAAAGGGTGTAAAACTTTCCCATTTTACAAATAAATTATACAAACCGTATAATTTATTTGTAAAATATTACACCATACTGCCCATACTGGTGATTCATAAGCTTGTATATTATGCAGTTTAACCTTTTCCAGTTCAGTTAATTCATGTAACATGATGTCATTCCATTGACTGATGATTTATAAGCTTGCATATTATGCATCTTAACCTTTTCCAGTTCAGTTAGTTCATATAATATGATGTCATTCCATTGTTTTCATCTGACTTTATTTAATATCATTATCTTTGAACATCTGTACAAATGGCTAATGGGTAATCCTTTATGTATGTTATTTTCAAATTTAGTTTAAAATCAATGTATTAAGTAAATTTTTCTAAAATATGATATTTCGTCTGAGGCAAATGTAATTAGATATTTTTACAAAGACAAATTGAAATAATCGATTTCAAATTGTGCCAATTAACATACTACTACTGATAAATTTGAATCAATATGATATATTAAAAATATTAGATCCAATGTTGTATTTTAATATTGTTTCTGTAGCGGATGACATGTCAACACATCCAAGTGGTGAAGACGTTACAGTGGCAGGCCTGAATTCCATTCTACCTAAAGAACATGGAAACAGATTTTATGAGTTAGGCATTGTTGAACATCAAGAGAAAGACATCTGTGCTATCGCCAGTTGGGACTCTTCTATACATAATAGCCAGTTTCTCAATCGTGTAACTGAAGGTATAATTCTTCCATATCTGTTGAAAATTTTACAAGATAAAGAATCTGTCTAATAAATTTTAACTTATTTTTTATTTTAGTTAATGAACGTGTTTATTTGATATTGAAAACAACAGTAAGATTATCACATCCTGCTCCTATGGATCTCGTTCTCAGGAAACGTCTAGGTTTGAATATTTACAAGAAACAAAGTTTTGCAGACCGCATAAAGAAACGTATTGTTAGGTCAGTTTACGGTCAATTGTTTATTATTTTTATTATCTATTTGTAAATTTAAGCTCGCAATATATTGTAAAATATTGATTTTCTTTTCAGGACTGATACCTTAACTCAGTCTGGCGTGACATATGAGGTAGTATCCAACATTCCTAAAGCATCTGAAGAGCTTGAAGATAGAGAGAGTTTGGCTCAAATTGCTGCAAGTGGAGAGGAATCCAGTACGCTTGATGGAGAAACTTATATAGGTAAAAAATGTTCGATTCAAATCATTACCAAATAATTTGAAATATTGAAATTATTATATATTGTTTATTTATTTCCAATAGAGAAATATACACGTGGGGTAAGTGCAGTGGAAAGTATCCTGACTCTGGATAGATTGCGGCAAAGTGTTGCTGTCAAGGAATTGCAACAAGCCCAAGGGCAAACCATAACAATGAGGAAGACTGCTTCTGTGCCCAATTTCTCACAGGTAATCAACAGGTGTCCTCTGTCAACACCTATAATTTATCAATTGCTATATTTATTTTTGAATTGAGCAATTATCTTTTTTTTATTGCGTGATCATTAATTCTCATACAATTATTCGACATGCAGGCGTTGGATACATCCAATAATAAAAATGGAGGTGTAAGTACAGATGTATGAATTCAAATTTATCTTTAATAATATTGCTGTATTTTTGTTAAATTTATTTAAATAAAATTAAGCATGTTTATGTTACAAATATATTAACTTTTGTCATTAGTTTGTCGAATTTTTTAAGTGAATACAATATTATAACTATTTAATTAAAGAAAATAATTAGTACTAAAAATATTAAGTTGTGTAGAAATAATCTAATTTTTTTTACTGCCATTATATATAGTAATTTAAATTGAAGCCTTTTTTGGCTCGAAGAATAAATATATTTAAATTTTTAACATGCATGACAAACTTATTTTAAAGAGTTGTTGGGCATTTCAGTTAATGCAAAATGACAAGTATATCTTAATTTTGAGAAATTGTTTTTTAAAATGGTATTGTTTTTCTTTTTATGTTAAAAAATATTTGTTTTAGATTATGCGTCTGGATGCTTCGTTGGAGTCTCTAATCGGATTGGGCCGGTCAGAGAGTGTAACAGATCTGAACAATGAACTCGCATCGGCTACCAACGGTAGGTCAGCAACTCTTCGTGGTCGTCATTCTTTCGGAGGTGAAGGAGATACGGCCGCTCCATCCAAGCCGTTCGGTCTCGGTGAGTGGCATGACATGCTCTCTAGCTTACTAATGTTCGCTCTGTGTGTTACGGAGAAGGCATACTGACTCATGTAATAATATCTTTTGAGAATACTGTACGAATTGAGTAGATTCACAATAATGAAAATTCTATTCAATCAATTGCCTTCTTCGACATATTTTTGATTACATTTTCAATATTGCGTTTTTCTTCCTACGGAGTGTTTATTTCTCATTCCATATGGATTGCATTAATTTGCAAATGCTGAGTTTCCAGAATGTTGTCATCATGAATGGTAATGGTGCCAATGAAGAAGATGCGCTTGACTTCTCCGTGAATCATTCCGTCTCCATCGAGCTATCATGCTTGCCGTCTTAATGATTTCTCAAACGTTTTCCTGTATTTTTTTTCTTGTCAGCGCTTCAAGCTTTCTGTAGAATTTACTTTTCCATTTGTCAGTGAGTTGTGATGGTTTATGTAATGTTTTCTATTGTTGTCTTTGGTAATCCCAGGTACCCATTAGCCACTCCCTAATTTAGTTCCACTTTTTGCAGCTGCATACGTTTTGTTTTAAGAGACTGCACTCCATCACTTACACTGAAGTTGATTACTACTTTATACATACAAATTTTCGGAATTTTCACTTGCAAACGAAGGCTTGTTCTATTTTTCAAATCAAATAATAATCTTAAAAGCGAATATAAAATGAAATATTATTTAAATTTGGGCTGTAATCGTTGATTCTAGATACTAGTAGCTCTTTAGGATTAATTAGATAGTTTAAATAAATAAAACAAATCCTGAATAAATTGAAAATACAGTAGGTAAAATTAAAAGTATTTGTTTTGAACCATAGAAATCTATTTTTGGTTTTATGTGATTTTACCGAACATTTTGTATGTTTTCAATGTTGATAATGATTTTGTATGAAAAAGGAGTCCCGTTTTATAACTTCCCTAATATAGTTTCCCCCGCTTTAACTAATTTGTGTTTAATATTTCATTTGTGCAACCTTCAGGCTCCATTCTCTCAGGTAAAACAATGGAGATCTAAAAATAGTTAATCGCATTACTATGCCAATAAGATGATATATTAGTGAATTGATATTAATGTCATCCATGTTGATTGCAATTATGTATTTGTGACGATCCTAACCTCATGTTACATGAAAATGGCAGATTTTAAATACATAACAATATTTTAGTATGTACTCTGCTGAACTACATCGAATCACAGCTTGTAATTATTTTTCAAAAGATTTTTTTTGGAGAATTTACACTGTTTTACCTAATCTCAAACAAATGTCTATTTGTTTTATTTGAGAAGTTAATTCTGACGCATAAAATGTGTTTTACCAGCATTCTCACAATAATATTCTATAGTACAGTTTCCATTCTTCAGATTATTGTTATCGCTTCAACTGAATGTTCGCTCCAACCATACTTTTATGAATAATAACATCTGTGATCTAAGCTTGTAGTGTTTTTTAAAAAGAATATGCTCATTTGCTTCATTGCTCCGAATCTGCATGCTATTTTTATTTGCCGAATCTCTTATTAAATAGTTTTTTTTTGTTTCTATTTTCCTATTTTGGCAAGCTAGATGCCGCGTACACTGTTTTATTTGTTATCTATCTTCTTTATTTTCCCACTGAAATTCATAACTGTTCATGCCACCTTTAATGTTTTTAATTCAATCAAAAATTAATTACAGATTAATATAACTTATGAAAGAGAATGTCCTTAATATTGTAATAAAAGTAAACAAAATAGTAAATGTTACATTGTCTGTTCTGGTCTGGTTATAGGTGTCCTCTTTGTATGTTTGTTAAATGTTATATATTATACAATATTAATCTATTTCTATAGATAGTACTTACTGTATAGTAGGTAGGTTATAGCCAGTTTGATCAATGTACTTGTACTCGTATTATAAGTGTATGCGATCTAATGACATGTATATTTAAGCAATTCTATTCTTTTAAATGAAACATAAATCTATATTCTTCTTGATTCACTCGACCTACTACCTGGGGGATAATACAGACTGAATTGTTATAGTCTCAGTCTCCTTGTCTTCGTCTCTCACGGCGATGGTGGCCACTGTGTCCAGTGTCATCATCCCACACCCGTATTAACTCCCAATAAGTAGGGATAAATCATTTTAAATTTAACCTATTGTATATATTTTATTTAATTTTTCTTCAATCACTCTTGTTTGGTGAAGAGAAATATAAAATGAATTGTTGCAACAATTTAGATGATTCCACTATTCTTTGGAACGCTATTAATTATCTCCATGGAAGTATTATACTATGTATTAAGTTATTTTTATTTTCTTAATAACCGAGAAGGATACGAAGGTCATGCATGTTTGTAGCAAAATTTCAATAGTCAAATTTAATAATGTTGACATGGATGTCATATGATGTGTATAAATGTTGTAGAAAATAATTGGCAATTAAAAGAATAGAAAAATACACTTTCTACTAGCATTTATGCATGGCCTGCAAAACCAGATGAGAGAGTTCTATTATCGTTTTTATATAATAACATAATTAGTTACATGTTAAATATGTTGTGTCATGCATCATATGTGGTGTGGTGACGTGACTCCTGTACCACCTAAACTACATTTGCTCATCGGTGCTTCAGCATAAGATGAATAAAATAAATGCGCATTGAAGTGTAAGCTTTCACACCATAGTAACTTACTTTGTATATCTATAATTATTCTCTCCGACTACTTCAATCATCCGATGCTAATAAAGCGCATTTATTTTTGGCAATATTTGGCTATTTTCTAAGAAAACGCTTCGCAGCTATGAATATACTGAGTAATTTTGAGAAATTAACTGCATTATTATATGCGCTTGTTGACAAAACATTTCTCAGAAGGTAGCCTAAAATAAAGGGAACATCTTATAAGAAATGAGCTGTAAACTAACCATGTTGTTGATTTCCTATTAAACATGCAGCCAGGCCCACATTCTTGAATCTCAACCTGAACCTCAATTCTTTGAGAATGCAACAGCCTAAGTGTATGTTAACCTTCAATGTTTTATATTTATTTACCAACAATTATAACACACAGACAAAATATCAAACTTGGGATGCTCTAACATTTTACATACATTCCATCGCTCTTTAAACCTTTTTTTATTTGACATTAAATATAATTTGGAAATATGTATTTCATCCTAAACTACACTGTCCACATTTAATATTCACATTCACAAATTCTGACAAAATATGACTCATTTGTATCTATTTTTTTTTAATTAATGAATTACAAAGTATGTTATCTTTCATTAGACAATCAGACACACTTATATTATTACGCAATAAATAATATTTCCCCTGTCTTATAATTGCTTCAAACGTATAGGATTTAACCAGTTAAATAAATTGTAACATTTCAGCCTCTCCGGCAAGTGGTAAGTTAGGCTTGCGTATGACTACTCTACACGAGGAGCCAGGCAGCATAATAGGAAGCGGAGGAGGAAGTGGATCAGGAGGCAGGAGAAGAACTAGAGGAGACGATAATGACAAGGAGGATACACATTCTGATCCCGAGAATGATCATGTTGGGAAGAAGGTAATGGTAATTAATTATATTGATTGTCTTACAGTTTTCAATAAATTATCTAATTTTTCATTAATATTCATTTTCAGCCCGTAATAAAGACACGAGTAACATCTCGTGGTTTTCTCCCAGCTTCTCGCACTCTGGACTCCTTGCATGAACTGGCCACTGACAGAGGCCAAACCAAAAACTCTCCATCCATTTCGTCCAGTGGATATGGTAATTATTTAGAGTATATTAATAATTCTACAACCTTTATCATATTTTAATATGAAAGTGTTATATTAACATGTGATTCTTTTTCTCAGGTTCACAAGCGGTTTCCTCCACAAACTTAACAAGCGACGACACTTTGTCAATAAGGAGTATGAGTGTAGATGAGACACCCGATTTTGATTCCAGAAGTGCGCAAACACAAGGCCATGACCAGCTAATTTATAAGTCGAAAAATTCTGTGTCTGGGGTCAGGAGTGATGATTTGAGAAGCGATATGAATGATCTGAAAAATGAGATGAAAGATTCTAAAAATGATCCCAACGATCCATTCCAATCTGCAATAAAGACTACAGCCAAGACTCCCGTGCTAACTCCTGGATCACGGAATAGAATAAATCCGTTTTTAAATGAATTCATCGATGAGGGGATATTCCAAAACAACACACACACCCCAGTAAATGTAAAGATCGAAAATTCGAAAAACATAAACAACAATTTTGATAAATTTTCACACCAGGTAAAGCAGGAAACGATATCGATGAATTCAACCGGTAACAAAAAACAAGATACTTGGGTGGAACCTCTCGGGTGCCTACCGGTGCAAAGCCAAATAGTTACTTCATCTAGTCAAACTAAAATTAATTTGGGTATTCCAATTGAAAAAGAGACACTCCCGGCCACCAATGGACAATCCTCAACATATGAAGACGATGCTATCACATCAGATCAGTCTAATCCGGAGGGAACTGGCGAATCTAGAAATGACGGATCATCTGTGGGTTCAGGAGGGGGGTATGATTCGCCGTATGAGGGTACATCAGTTGTCAAAACTCAATTACCTCCTGGGAAAGTTCGTATGATTTGTAATTTCTTTTTGAGCATAATCTATTTAAAAAACTGGATAAGTTTGATTGAAATTGTAATTTTAAAAATTTTACATTTTATCAGGTTGTTCGACGACGCAAAGTTCCTGGATCTTCAAAGAGTCTCACAGCAAACAATAGAGCTTCCTTCCCAATGGCCAGGCCACGAACCAGTGATTCTAAAGTGGCTATGAAGCTGGAACAGCAAATGATTCATCTTAATATTAGCAACGATGCAGAATTTTCGTCGTCAGAAAGACTTATAGATGGTGAGAATGTTAATATAAAGGCTTCCTTTTTCATAATGTAAGGTCAATATATTAGTATATTATTATATTTTTGTTATTTCAGAGGATGGTTCTGATCTGAGCAGCTCACGAACGGAAGTATGGGACAGCGTTCCTGAATGGCTAATACTTGGTGAGAGTGTGCATGTCCGCCTGACCAGTAGTACTGGCGTAGTAGCATACTTGGGACCTGTTAACTTTGCCCCTGGAACTTGGGTGGGAGTGGAACTGGATACACCAACAGGTTTATGTTATTTATTTTCTCATTAGTCATGTTGAATAATTAATAACTGCAATCATTATAATTAATTTGCTTTGTTTTTTCAGGCAAGAATGATGGAAGTGTTCAGGGTGAAAGATATTTTACCTGTAAACCCCGCCATGGTTTGTTTGTACGACCTGATAAACTGGCCCAGGATAGGCGAGGCAGAGCTCTTCGCCAGCAGAGGCCCACTGTACAAGAGTCTGGGATGAAGAGAGCTACGAGCAGGGGTTAGATTTTTTTTTCTTTTTATGTAATACATTACTACGAGAGTGGTGTCAATTAATTTTACTATAAAATTAATTCTGCTTTAAGTCAACACATTCCTGTGTATTTCTTTTTCATAACTCGTGTTGCTACCATCTCTGGGTAAAGGTTTTTCTCATGCTCCTCCAATCTAGATTTTTCAGCTCCATCGATCATTTCAAGGCAGCATCTGCAGTCATCCTCATTATCTCTTATTCAACTATAAACGAGAGTGCAGCAATTTGTTGTTATATTTATTATCGAATAGTTTCAATGCATGGCGGGCATGATAACTTCAATCCTGTGACACATTGCACGACATCAGGTACTTCAATTTTGTTTAGAAACAAAATTGAAGTAAATAAGAAGATGTCGGATTAGAATCCCTTTATTTGTCTTCCTATCTTTAATTGTAATCCCCAGTATATAGTGTTAATGCACTTTTGTTTGCCAACATTTCGGACCACATTGAGTTCAGGTTGACTTTTTACACAGACAGACTCTCCCTGAAGATGGACACTGCAATGTGGTCCGAAATCTTAGCAAACAAAGTGTCACAACACGACATGACTACCTAAAAGTCTTTGACTTATAATATAATGAATAGCAAAAAGTTATTTGTAACATATACATACACATTGGCAATGAATATAATATTTAGTTTGCCAAATGGGATTCATACTATTCTGATTCTTCGTCCAATTTCATGGGCCTGATTTTCTTTGCCCAATTTCAGTGTTTGGTTCGTTTCCATTAATAGAGATTCTTTTATATTGCCAATGTTTATTTTCAAAAACATTCTTCAGGTTTAAAGCAAATAATTTAGGTATTATGGATTTGAATTATTTAGCATTTTGGTACGTATAGTTCAACAGTTCAGAGTATTAGTATTAGTAAGTTATTAGTAATATATATAAGATCAGGTGAATGTTGTACAGACTTGAAAGCTTTTTCAAAATTATAACTACGAGAGTAACATCAATTAATTTTACTAATGTCACAAAGGCAAGACATATTGGTTGATTACATTCTGCGCATTTCTCAATTAAAATGTTAATAGTGTACAAATGGTCATTAGGGCTGTAGTTCTTTCGGATTATGGCTTATTTTGTTGGTTGGTTATCCTCCAATTCTTTATTCGGTCAATTTGTAACAAGTTTTGTGAGTTGTGAGAGAAGATGAGAATGATGGTTTCCCAAGTTAGAAATTTCCAAGGAAGTATCATGTCGAAATGTATTAAGTGTCTACTGTTTAATCTGTTTGTTTTGTAGAGTTACCATATTATCACTTTCAGCACATCTCTATCCACTGCAAGACTCTTCTCATTTCTTTAATTTCTCCCGTTGTAATGTCAGTTTCATTTACTGAGCTCCGATAAATCTAATGTCCATTCATCTCGTTGGTGGACTGAGATCTCTTGTTGTTCCGTGGCCTCTGTTCAAACACTATTTGTTCATGTCTTCTAAAAGTTGAACTGGAAAGATATTTCGCTCTTCTCCCAGAGCTACCACTGCCAGCGTTTAATAAGTTGCCCATGGAATGGTGTGTTATTCTAGTATTGCATTATATTTCAGGAGAAGGACTGTCTACGCTACACAGGTCACGGAGTCGAGGTGACAGTATTAATGCTGTGGGCACTCGCACTACATCGAGGAATAAGTAATGAACTTGACCGAAGCTGATGTGCATCCATTCCATTTCATTCAGGCTGGCTTAGTTTGGAGACTTTGTCAATGCAATGATCGCTTTTTGCAAGATGATAATATATCATTCAGACACCAATAGATTATTATGTGTTATATTGTTTACATAATAATACGAGTATATCATGTATGCGGGTTTTAAGTGTATTTTTAAATGGAAAGAGCAATAATGTGAGACATATGAATTTAGGTTGTTGATGTGAAATAATAATTGTGCTGTCGATTATATTCTGTAGAGATGGGAATTATTGATTTTGTGATTTGTTCTCATTGTCTATGTTTTTTATGTTTGTTTGTGTTTCATTATAGTACTTGTTTCATATTATTTATGTGATTTTAAATCAATCTGTTGTTTTTATTATTACTTTGACATGAAATGTTTAATTACGATTCCCTTTATTTTACTGTATTTATCACATTACTCACAAATTATATGTAATTCCTATTCTTACGTTTGCTCTAAATGCAAGTGCTCAAGAATGACATTCCAGTAATAACATACTATGTATGTGGGTGTGCGTATTACATTTCTATGTTATTATTTATATTTTCTGTGTTTTCAAACTGTACTGATGTCATACAAACATTCCATATAAATTCCTTTTATGTATATTGCACGTATTAATTAATGTTATATTTATTTGAAATTCTTTATTGGACTAATTGTAATTTTCCATCTTTTATAATTGATGAGTAAAATATATATTGAATATCAGCATAATATATGACATTTCATCGCTTGTATCTGTGATTTTTACTTGCATAATAATGTAGATTTAGTAATTCCTTTTGTATAAAAATTGGTACTGTGTCCCCCTTCTTAAACTATTTCAATCTCGCATGACAACAGTTTGTCAATCAAGTGTTTTAAACCTTGTTTTACGTCCTCTCATTTCACACATAAATCTGAATATATATTTTATTTTTTCTCTATTAAATTTGGCATTATCATATTTTAATATACAAACAGAAATGTTGTTTTGTAGATAATGACATAATGTGAATATTATTTGTACAGTGTTGGAAGACATTTGCCGTACATTTGCCAAATTTAGATTTAATTTTGTTTTTAAAGAACACAAGTTTTGCCAAATATACATAGGACACACTATCATCTAAACTGCTACACCTCATTACAACAGGGAATGACAATGTTTTCTCAGCTCAATGTTGTGAGTGAGTGTTGTTCAATCGATTGATGATTTTAGATGTTTTATACCAATATTCTCCTTGGATGATTTGACCGACTGAGCTAATGAAATAATATCATTGTGTAAGAGCCCGCTGTTAACCCGTTCTACTGTGCCGTGAAATTGACGGTTCACGGGCGAGACATTGAGTTGCAGCGGAGCTTAATTCTAATCTAATCTATGTATTCTATCAACACCAGGGGTGACCTGTGGTAGAATATTGTCCTTTAGCGTAAACGATAAATGTGTTTGTTCTATATATTGTATTGTATTGTATGTCCATTCAACCCTTCGTCCTTATGAGCATCTAAATTTGATATATTCTAAGGTAATGGGAATTAATATATAATTATACTAGCGAATATGTAACGAAATGACTACAATGTTCCCGATGTGAGTGAAATCTTGTAATATCTTTAGTCAATCAAATTGTACGAATATTATTACGACTCGTAATTTGTATGAATTCCCATCTAAATATTTTTCCATCCAGTCTTACAATAATTTTCCATTTACATGTCGTATATAATAACTTCATAGTTTACGTGGGCAGGCGGGGTAGTAGTGAGTGTTACCACTTGCATATTGATTATATTTAGGTTTATATTGAGTATTAGACAAATATATGACTAACTATTGAGCTAATAATGTAATATTTACATCATATATATATATTATAGTTTCAAATCGCATAATATTTTGTCCAGCATCGGTATGTAGTGATCTTTGATACCCCACGCTTACATTTATTCCAGCACTGTTGTGTGTAAGTACATTATAATTCATTATATTATTATGTAAAGATAATTATATCGTTAGATCATCGCTTACATACCTAATACATCTTCAAGTGATTCGTGGCCAATTTCGTATTTCGCTTTAATGAATAGCATATATTTATTGCAGTCATTTGTTTGATTTACATAGTCCTACATAGATCACTGGTTATTAGTTATCGGTTGCGTTGTATAGCTGCACTCGTACACTGCTCTGTACTATCATATATGATGCATTATTATTATTATTATGAGCCAGTTCAGTGAACTTCATACAATAGTATCTGTTGTTTTAACTTTATTATTACATATTAGGCAGTGATGTGAATAGCTAGTCTAAAGAAATGTTTACTAACTATTTTGAATTTTTAGTCATATGTATTTTCATGAAATTATTACGTATATTGTTAGAATATAAATAGCGTGGTCCACACAAAACCTAAAATATTCATTTACTTGGATGTGCTTCAATGTGAGATTAAATATTTATATGACCTTCATTTCATTGTTATTTTTAGTCTTTGTGTGGATTGAGTTATGTGAGTCCTGAATTGTTGGATGCTCTGTTTTAATTATTTATGCTATCATCCTAAATTTCATAATCACTATTTTTCTTCAAAATAAGAAAGGTGTAAATACAATTTCTATTGGCAGTGAATTACAACTCAATCTATGAAATACTAAATATTCTTTGAAGTGACCACATCTTGAATGTCTTTGAATTACCTTCAGAGTTCACGTTATAGAACAGTAAAAACTCTAACCTGTACAATTTGTTACAGAAGAATGATCTTATCTTATTGAAAAATTCTCTCCTGTATGTCAACTATCCATTGAAGTATTATTTTTTATTATTCATTTGTCATGTCGATGGATTTATCAATCAGTTTTAATATTTCAGAGCATCTGCCAAAGGGACATTTGTATATAAAAACTTTTTGTTATACAGTGTAGAAAATACCTTGCGAATAAAATAAAATAGTCAAAGTTAATGTTGGGTGTATACAAACGAAAGGCTTTGATTTTTAGTGAACCTGTGTGATTTTCATAAATATGTAAAATTAGAATTTAAATAAATGATGCAATCGGTTGAGTGAAATCTGTCAAAATATAATTTGGTTGTGTAAAACTTACAAATAGTATTGAGATTACAAAAGAAACACAAATATACACAAGTCGAATAATGTCGATTGTCACAAATTATGAAAATGTTGATTATAATTCTTGTTTCGATTGCTTTGAATATGATTATTTTTTATTGTTTTGGTTTTTCTTTTCTAGTGTTCAAAATTGTTTCTTCTGTTGAAACTTTCAGCCATCAACCTAAATGATTTTTCGCACTTTAAGGACGCTTTTAAAGCTATCGTAATTCGAAAACTAAAACTCGATGATGTTTGATTATAATGATGTAATACATATTTATATTGTGAGATAACTTGCCGAGCCAGTCTGTGATTCTGCTTTGTAAAAAGATTTAACTGTTCCAGTTAGATTATAATTTATTTCAAGATGTTTTCTTTTTACTACTTACGTTATGTTTATATTATGACATTCCTTTTAACATCATCAATATAGTTAAATGACTTCTACTTATTATTACAGAGAGTTTTGCCTATTTTGCCGAAGTTATATAGTCCTTTTTATTTAATTTTTAGGTACAATGCATCTTAAGGTATTCTTCAGAAAGCAGCTGTCAATATATTGATATATTAATTATTACAATATAAATAAGAGTGTTGAAACGCACTTCTGTCCTTACAGCTCTTAAATATTCTATGTTAGATAATTCTTGTAAATAAATTAGCAATAAGTGAATAATTTATATTATATATGTTAACTTACCATGTAGGGATAATATTTACAAATCAATATGCATAAAAATGCATCATTTAGAGGCGGCTTTATCTTAAAACTTTATTTTATTCCTTTTTTTTACAATATATATTTTATAAACACTTCAAGTATGAACTATATACATTTCAATATATTATACAATTTTCATATGAATTTATATTTATTTTATTATTATGCTTTATAATACAAATGAACTTTTCTCACACTTGGTAAACACTTTAATGAAATGGAACATTCCAATATTTAATAATTAAATCGTAAATATTGCACTGTATATTATCAGGGATGAATTTATACATTTTACAGATGTTCAGTATTGAATAATGAAGTAACCTAACATAATCACAATTTTAGTTCATTAGCAATATAGAATCTTTTTAATTTCACAGACACAAAGAAGGATAATTTTACAATTTCATTATTTCTATTTGCAAATATTAGGCACATAGATTTGATGTCAAGCTTATTAATACATGCAATACAATTATTAATATTCTGAATCATTATACTTATTTAAGACAATAATATGCATCAGAAGTTTTTGTCATGGTGACCATTTTCATGTTTATGGAGGCTGTCAAATGAAGCCCCCTACCCGTGCCTGGAGGACTAAGTGAGAGTCACAGCGGCAAAAGTCTCTTGAAGACCATTTACTTCCTCAATATTTCCTCCTACAGGCTGTTTCATATTAAAGTTTAGTTGAACGATTCGCTCAGTACGAAGTTGTCGGACTCTATGTCTGATTACCGATTTAGGATTTTTGACATCGGTTGAAATTAGTAGTATTGTTTGTTTCGATTTGATACTTTATTATATCTCTTATTCGATGTCTCATATTTAACGGTAGATTTCGTGACCTTTTATCTTCATATATTTTCAAAGAAGCTGCACTATTTAGATTGCTACAGTATACCTTAAGTAATAATTACTGTTTTTACACATTTATATTGATGCAATATAATATGCGTTTCAATATTTTAATCGTTTTTATAAATGATTCATTCACTCAGCGCTTTAGAGCTAACTGAATTGATTATCTTTGGTGTGCAAGCCAAGCTGATCTCATGGTTGAACATCCCAAAGTTAATGTATTGATGTGTAGATATGTGATTTAAAGTTTTGATGCAGTTAAATTATTTTCTTTATGAAGTTTCCTGACCTTTCTTGCACATAAGTAAAACATTTTTCTAATGAAATTTAAATGTGATTACATCATCAAAATATATATATAGTTACATTCAATACTTTTCAATTTTATTTAACCTAAAATAATTAATAAAGTTATTTGCATATGTAGGAAACAAGGCAACTTGCCAAGATTGTTTTATTAAATGTGACACTTTTATTTAATTCCTTATAATGAACTTGAAAAAAATAATAGGAAATCAGATTACTATGTTCATGTTCGATGAAAGCATCTATCTTTTAAGTTCTTGATAAATTATCAGAAAGCATAGACCGGTAGTTTCTTATTTCTCTTCTGTATCACTCTTATGTCTCTGATGAATATATTAACAACATAACTGTTGTTTATTATCACATTAACACCGCTTTGGATTCATCATTCTTTCTCAATTATCTATTTTCAATATCAAACAAATATAGTTACAAATATGAAAATTGTTAAAAATATAGTTACAAATATGAAAATTGCAGGTCAGAAGTCAACTTCTTGAAGATATCTCATAAATATTAATGAATTCACAGCTGATTAGCCGTGATAATTCATTAAAAAAATTATTCCTGTAACACAAAACACAGTTCTACTATCAAATTTAAACATCCAGTTTTCTAAAGCATGGAAAATTGCAATTTAGTTATCTCTTAAGTGTTGAGACTCAGTAAATAAAAAACCGATTCATTATCATTTTATAATAAAAATAATGAATTTTTTAAAAGTTTAATAAAATTTTTAACCTATTTTCTCCACCATTTATTGTATGTGATCAGTACTTTGCATGGCAGGCCATGTGGAGATGATTAGTTTTATTACATTGTTTTATTCATAGGATGTCAACACTACATTCATTTTATTGAATCAAACCGTGTATATTGTGTTAATAGTAATATATGATTATTTCTGATTTGCATTTTAATAAATGTATGTAAATTATGCTGCAAAATAAATTAATAAACTTTCAATGTATAGAAAATTTGTCTTTTATTTCAATGTATACAAGTTGCATAAATGACCTAGCACATTTGTATCTCAAGGAGTTGTGTTCCTGAAACTCTGAATAATCTGAGAATGTGTTTTCACCGGTAGGACAAAAGTGTGGAATGCTTTCCCAATGCTATTACAAAATAGTCTAATTGAGAGGATATTTAGAAGCCATCATAAAACACGTCTCGTCAAATCATTCTCCAAAGTAATAACATATATTGTTAAATGTTACATTACCCCTGCATGAGATGTATGAACGTGGATGAGGTAAGAGATGTATTTCAAGATCGTGTGGTGCTTGGTGCCTACGGTTTAATGTATTATATTGTACCTTTGAGGTCATTCTTTTAAGAAAATGTCACCATGAGGTATCTGTTTTAATAATAATATAACTCTCAAAGATAAACATGACTGTGCCTTTTATGGGAGCACAGCGAGTAAATCAGATAAATTTCAAAATATTTGAATTTTGATTTATATTGCTTTAAAGATTATATTGCCTTTTGATTTATATTGCCTACGAAGCAATAATATTGTGGTGATACTCACACAATCGAAAATAATGTAAGTAAGGTAGTTTCATGCATCTAGAATCTTCCAAACACATCACCAAGAACGGCAAACTTCTGGAAGATTCTAGAGGTAGTTCACCTACCTCAGAGAATACAATATTGTCACCACAATAATCTGTTCTAGAAGAATATTCATTCTCGCTCATATAAAGAGTCGCATAACAATATATAAGAGCTAGATTATCCATTTTCTACCTGAGACAACCGTCTCTGTCGCCTCTCGCACAAGGTCTTTTCGGGAACAGACTCCCTCAATCGCGTAATCATTCGCCGCGACACATTCAACGTTACTATACACTGTCATCTCTACACTGTGTATTCAGAGAATAAAGAACCTTGGAAATTACGCCTACTCACATCATTTATATTAGCAGGGCAACTGCACCCGCTAAAATATAAATCAATGATAATATTATAATATTGAATACATCTTACAGCAATCTCGGCTTTTGGGCTTCTACGGAAGGTACGCCACTGCTTGTGAACATTTAACCTTTACAATGTGGTGATGATACATCATACCATTGCCACTTGTGTGGCCATTTGATGAAGGTATACCATACGAATGTTTATATACTGCAACGCAGTTGGCAGTGATATTTGACATATCAGTGGTTATATGCTAGTTTCATAAAGGTGAATGAATTCAAGTGAATGCATGAGATCTTAATAATTAATATCATTCAGCCGGAGCACAGGTAGAAGGTGCTTCTACCTGCACTGTTATCTGTCGATATTATCACAAATGACATTCTCAGAAGCCAGCATCATTTGCCCCTCTAGTTTCAATGATAAGAATACTTGGCATGCCATCCTTCAATACCGATTTATAATTGATTTGGCTTAAATGAGAACAGAACGATTGATTTGTATTTATTTATATGTAT
>JAPMAF010000025.1:0-24749 GCA_026537445.1 Silvatares holzenthali | reverse complement strand
TATATATTGTATTCCAGCCTTTATAATGCAAAGCGTACTTGCTTAGACAAAATCTATAATACCTGTCGACATAAAGGTAAATTTAATTGTAATAATAATTGTTAATGATTAAGAAATAAATTACATATATCTAGATTAATCTACCTATATATCCTGCATTATAATTGATTAGAGGTCTATAGCATTATTGAAAGTATATAGTGTTACATTATCTGTATCAATTAGTGAAATATAATAATTTTAAATGAAATGATTTTACCTAAACGTATTCTATTGAATTATTTCACAATATATTAGAGCTAATGTGCTGTAGAGACTTTTGTCATGATATCACCCATTACGAAACCTGGATATGCAGTTTCATATGCAGCATGTCACTTGAAAGTATTTCATTAATTATTACATCATATTTTGTTTGGGTTACACATTTATAACCCAAAGAAAATAAGCTGTCAACTTCATTGCTATGCATCTAAGAAGTTGAATAGAGCATTCAAAAAGAAATAATTACCAGACAAAGCTCGACTTCTTTTCTAAAAATAATACCTGTATTGACACACAATCACTAAAAAGTTGCCGTGATTTCTACTGTCTTTATACAGTCTGATAAAGTGTAGGTTTAAACCTTTGTCTTAACGATGTCAACATAATGACTTGAATATTAATTAAGTACTTGAAAGGAAGACACACACATACAAGTCAAATTAATGACTCAAATAGATTTTGACCAAATCGTCACATCACTACAAAGAGCTTACCATCCACCATTTCATCAAATCAATTATTGAAATATGAAATGCATCTTATTATATAAACCCATTAATATTTGTCATTTGGCCTACTTCAGTCAAAAAATCATCATCCATTTTTTTTTCTTTCCATATCCTATTCAGTATAGCTCAAGGTCACATTATAACCCATCTTTGTGTAACTGAAATAACAACTTGTATCAAGTATACACAGTAAGAGTGTGACAAAATTATTGTAAGCTTTGTATTTTTCACAGTTTTACCACAATAGGTGTGAATGAAGAGATCTTACTCAGGAGGGTATCCTGGTCAAACTAAAAAGGGGTTTTAATTGTTTTATTCAATATGTATAATTGCAATCAATTCAACACTTTTTTGTATCTCTTGGACAATACAAAGAAAATATATTTTTATATAAAAAAACTTAAATTCTTCATTTCAAGCATCAAATTGATCTCCAGATTGTGCAAATGGGCCAATCTGAAAATTCAAAATGGTTTTATAATATACCCATATTTTTTATATGAATTAGGCACTGCAGAAAACATTTTTATTGCGATTAAAAAAAAAGCAATGTTTTGCATAATAAAAATTCGGTAAAGATGCCCTATAAAAAATTAAACCCTTTCCTGTTCATATAGAAGATAATGATGTATTTTCAAAGTATGCTAAGTTTTGAGTCAATCTGTGTCATAGATTTTGAGTAATTGCCAATTTCATAAATATGTTATTGAAAAAAGTGAGTTAAGTTTTCGATGCAAATAAATTGAGAATAAAATATGAATCAATCTGTAGTGGATTTATGTAATAGCTGCTCTAAGAAAAAAGTGGAAGAAACTGTGAAACCGATAACAAAAATCTACTTTAAGGGACACTGAACATGTACATACCTGCTTGGAACATGACTCAGTCGGTGAACTCATAGTTTGAATTTCATAAAAATAAATACAGTCTCATATTCTACAGATGTTAAGGAGAATTATTATTAAAAAGGAATATGACTTTTTTAACCAGGATACACTATTCTGTTAATATATGTTTTTATAATATCAAGATCCATGTACCTAGTATACTCCCGTCATAGTGACGAAGTCTCTAAAGCACATTCCTTTTTACAGTGGAAAGTTTTTTTTAAAAATCAAACAGCTTCGGATAGTTCATGCATCAAAGTTAATCATTTTAAGGTGATTGCTTAATATGATGCATTAGTTTCCATAAAACAGTTGAAATAATTGTGTGATACAGTAAGGATGTGTTAAAAGCTTGTTATTACTTTTGAAATGTATGTAGAATATCTTTTTTCACCTTACATTGATAGTAGTTTAATATTATATTTGTTATTAATTATTGTATAGTGTCATTTTAATATTGCATTTGTTGTTTCATACAGTGGCAATACACATTTTTTAAAAAAGAGGTGACCAAGTGAATGACCACTCATCAGTTTCATTATATTTCAATAAAGGTGCGAAAAGCATATTATTGCTTTAGTATATTTTTCTACACAAGAACTTCAAATACCATTAGATGCCATGTAATTTATATTTTCATAAACAGGATTTCCCATCACATGCAGATTTTTAACTGTGGCGTTGAAAGTAACAGGAGAATATTGCACTATCATTTCATCTTTGAGTGTGAAATTACTTAGAAATTGCTTTCGGCAATGAGAAAATAGATAATGACCAGTTGTTGATGTAAAATAAAACGGTTGATTTTTCAACAGTTTTTTTTTATTTTTTCCATAATATTATTAAAGATTTATACACAATTCTTTTCTATGTAATAAAGTAAATAAGCCTTCTTCTTATAAATTCATATTACTTTGTACCATAGAACCATGTTGTAAGGTTTTAACAATGATTTGCATCTTTATATTTTTTAATAGTTTGTTATGGACTGTCAACATCCCATAACCCCATATTTTAATGTTAAAACCAGCATAAACGTGTTTACATGTAATTTAAACACATTTTTGAGATGCATATGACAGCTGTTCAAATGGTATCCATCACCTATTGGTCCCAAGTGTTGTTTCTATTTTATCCTTTCCATTTCCCAAGTTACTAGGGAGTTTTTGCTTTGTTAATTGATTATTTAGCTTTTGGTTCTACAGATGGTAGTCACCTAATGTGAAAACAACTGTTTTTGTGAATGATTTGGAAGCAAACGGTGATGTTTTGATAAATAATATGAATAATTTTGCAAAAATATGCCTAATGTAACAATTGATTATATAAGAGGTGTAAAATTGTTTTTAAATAAATATTTCTTTATCACCACAAGGTTTGAATGAAAGCGGACAATCCTAAACTGACTGAGCTGGCACAATCCTGGTGTGTTATTTTCTACTGTGGTCTGTGGTGGACATCTGAAATTCCTCCGTTTTCCTAATGATCCATCTCCTTATACGGAGGTAAATTTTTTGTATGAAAATTGCAAATTGCTTTAAATGTATCTATTTTTCTACTCAAATCGTTGCATTGCCACCCTGTTACATAAATTAATATAAATGATTAAAATCTATATTGCTAAGCTTCAGAATGTATTGTATGTAAATTCATTGAATGGTTGAATGTACATTTTTATCTTTTAACTATAGTATCATATACTTTGAATATTCAATTGGAATTCATTTTTATACATTATTTAACAAGTGGCCGTTTTTTTAAAAATGATCACAAATTAGATGAATAATATCTTGGATCCCTTTAAGATACAGTTGCACACCTTCCCTGAGAGTCCTTGGCTGAAATATTTTAGGTGACAGATTTTATTGAATTACAAATGATATTTACTTTTGGCTGGTGTAATCCTGTGGCATAGAAATCATTATATGTATCCATCGGTGCTCAAAGGCGAAAATTGCAGGCGGTGGTGTGTGCAATGCCATATTATATCAATGCACGTGTAAACATCAACCATATTTCATCCAGTGTTGAATTTAAACTACCCTCATGTTATGCCACATGTTCCTTGCGGCTGATGGTCTAATATAATAATCCAAATTTGCTTCATCTTTGGTCAATTTTCTTATCGATTGCATCCATGATTTGCTTGTTCTTAACTTTTCTGTCCTGGATGAATCTTTCTGACTGAATAAAGGTTAAACAATCAGTTGCTGTTAGGGCTCCTCTCTAGTTCCATGATTATCTGCCCCTAGTATTTATTGTGGAGGCAAATAAGGCACAAATCACTCATAGATGACAATACTACCTGATATCAGGTGTAAAATTCATGGTCTGTGTGTGATCTCTTTGTCTTCTGACTCAATGAACACAGTGAACAATTGGTGTGTTATCCAATTTAATGAAACCAACAATATAGCTGCTGCTATTGCTTTATGTTCTGGTGTGTAGACCAATCATTCTCTCCATAGAAACGGCGATTGGAGCCCCAACACCCCAACAAAGTCATCCAGAACATATTCCATTATAATTGCTCCAAATTCACAAGCACACAACTAGAGTCAAGCATTTACGAATAAACAACAATTCAAGGAACATGGGGCATAAGCATATTTAAAGAAACAATTTAGCTAATGTAACTGAAATACGTGTGCAGTGAGTCTGCTCGGTGTATTTTAGCTGATGCTTTTCTACCTTACTTGCTCAATGTCATTCTTTAAGAATTGATACACGCATCACATGACTATTGCACAAAGACTTCTGTTTGAAGTTCAATGGAAAATAATTCGATATATATTACGTCAAGTTACCTATTTGATGAATGTTAAAAAAATATTTCACAAGTGCTGCAAGAGTACTTTTGCTTGGTTTGGGGAAGTGAGCAACGGATTGCTAATTATTTAACCATTTCAATATATGTTTGAATATTGCAATGAATTTAATACTTACAACTGATAGATTTTATGTAAAGTTTGGATATTTTCGGCTTAAATTCGTGTTTAGCAAGCATGTAAAGAAGTACAAATTTATCTAATGCAATATTACAGATACAATATTTCGAAGAATAAGTGTAGTATCTTTTACTTTAAAAATATGTATGATATAATGATAATTTCATGTATTGGCCGTATAGTTAAATAAATAGTTACTGAGTTTATGATTCATAGAGTTAAAAATAAATCTTGGATTCAAAATTTAGGCGTCCCATTACGAGACACTAATTTAGAGTATTGCCTAATGTTTCTTTTAATTATCACTGTAATTGTTTGAGCGAATAATGTTTACTGGAATTATAAATTGTATGAAATTTATATGTGAATGTTTTTCGGTTTTGTTTGTATAATGCATCCCTTAATATAACACTCACTCATGTTAATATAGGTTTATTAATATTTTATTACTTAGATATTTAAGTACCATTGTGGTAGACTCTGTCTACAAAATGACCCATTCAATTTTATTATTACATTAACACTTTCATGTCCGACAGCATCAATTATTTTGTCATGTGTGCGCTGACTGGTACACTGGTACCAGTCATGCGTTTCTAGAAAATAAAGTACTTTGGCAGTATCAGGGATTAAATTTTTAAACAAGCATTGGTTTCTGAATAATTAAATTAACCCAATTGTTTTGGGTTACAACACCAGAGATTCTTTCCATTGACACTTTGAACTGGAGATAAGTTTTGACTTATCTTAGTATAACATTTTCAAACATCTATTAGTCAAGTGAGTAAGAAAAATGATTTTTGATCTCGTTACATATTTGTTATGTTTTAGCTATTGATTACGGTAGCCTAGCCACCTTTGGTCTCTTGTTCTAAAATACCTGAAAAGCCTTCTCGATTCAGTGTAGAAATGAGCCAAGTTAAAATGAATAATTCAAATTTATAAAATTAACTTAAATAGTTAGAACAATGTTAATGAGTAAGCATGCTGTGTTTGTAGCTGTCGCTTTTGAGGGTTGGTATCATGATTTTCGCAGCTCTAAAGTGACATGACATTCCCATCATCCAAATGTGCTTAATGCAGATCATATGTGGAGCAAATATGCCTGTTCTACCTTGTGCTACTGTAGAAAGTGCTATTGGGTGTTGTGTTTCTCCTCTTTCATAAAACAAAATTTATTTAAAATTTGAGATTATTGACGAAGAGTGTAAAAATTTACATGTTCCTGATAACATCATGTAAATCCAAATTGTGTATCAATTAATCTAACAATTTTACATAAAATTTACGAATGTTACGGGTATATGGATTTATAAAGCATTTAAAGATTGATTTAGCAAGATAATACGATTACATATTTATTGGAGTTATTATATACTGTTGTTTCATAACGTCATTAAACCATTTATCCCGTACCATTCTCCATAAGAATGTGTGGAAAGATCTTGAGTGAAAAAGTAATAAACGAAAACATCAGAGAAGATTGTCAATTAAAAGTAATCATCATTAACAGAATGAAAGTTAGATATTTACGATGGTTCTGACATGGCGAGCGAATGGAGAATGAAAGAATAGTAAATGAGATCTATAGTGCATATACGCTTGGCAGAAAAATGTTTCTCAACTTCTTAACAAAGGTAATGTTAAGAGTCTCAACAACCGCCATGTATGAACACGGAGGAAGCAAGAAATGTGTCGCAGTACACAGACAAGCGCCGCTCATATCACATATTGGAAAATGGTGTGATGTTATGTATTTTTGATAATCTCAGTTGTTATATCATATTCCTTTTTCTCCTACCCGATTTGTTTTGTACTTAATGTGCACTGCGTATCTAATTTCAGATTTTTAATGATCATCCTTCAAAATAATTTATTTCATAAATGCATGTTAATTTTAGTCCAATATTATTAAATAATATAATAAAATATTCCTACTGGTGGCATTCAATACATTTTACGGAAGAAATGTTTGTTTAGTTTTGAATTGAACAACTAGAGATTGTAGACAAGGCAAAATTTCAATTCAAACACATCATTAGCGATTCTCAATCGATGTTATATAACTAATTTCAACTTTTAGGTCAGATTAGGTCAGATCAAACCTATACTTAAAGTTTTCCTACACTTCTTCTTTCCGTCTCTAACACTCTTGACCATTTCTTCTAATTTTTAAAAATATTCAAAAGGATATAAATATGCAAAAGCATAAGAACATGCATACTGTCAGCGATATTTATCAATTGGTAAAAATGCCATTACACATAAAACAAAATATGTCATTAATTTTGCTTTTATAGTTTAATATGTATAGTGGTATAGAAAAATACAATTGTAGCGTGATCTATGCAAAAGTTCAAATTGGGATCTATGAAAGGTTTAAAATTTAATCCATAACAAGGATTTTCTACAATATTTTCGCCAAAATGTGAGTTTTTGTTACTGTTGAAAGGGTTTCAAAGAAAATTTGATTTAGATTTGTATGTAATTATCACACTATGTAGGTTCAAAGTATAAATATGTTTATTTAGCATCTGTAAGTGCACTGCATTGTATTGTGCAGATTATTTATACATTTAAAATTTGTATGAATTCAGTATGTAGCATATATTATAGCCGTTTATACATTTTATTTATAAAACAATTTTAGGTGCATACATTTTCCTCCTTGTATCCCATTAAGAACGAAAATTAGATGTTTTGATATTCTAAGAGATACTAGTAATTTTATCTGAACTAACTGATGTACTGTGTTATCTCTCTTTCATATTAGCTGGCTGTTTGGTGCAAATGTGCTACATTTGTTCTAAGCAAATGAATACTAATTAGTGTTGTTACACTGTATTTCTATATACATACAAACAATCCAGATGCATCTTAAGAATTTGGTGTTAGCATATCCTTATTCTTCAGCATCATTACTCTATTTTAATTTTTTTAAGTAAATTTCATAGACCCATATGAGTACAGGAGAGATGTAAACATTTGAGATTCTCCAAAAATGTGTATATTTTAGTGAGTTTGACTGCTCTCATTTTCTAACAATTAATTCTACTGCAATCTCATTGAAGTTAAACAATCCAGAATATATATCTCATTTTGAATTGTATTGATTGTCTCCAATTACCTACTAAATATACTGTTACCGTGATTTAAAACAATTTACGATGAAGTGAATTAAATTGCTCTCTAACAAGTATATTATGACACTTTTGATTAAAGATTAGTTACGATTGTTAAATTTAAGTAATAAATATCTAGAATTAAATGTATCGTATGAACAAATTTTTAATAATGTCTTATAATTATCCTTTTTTACTAATTGGGTTATCGGGAAACAATCTAAGTATGTATTTATGTAATTAATCAATTTAGTTATTCATCCACATCTGTAAATAATGATGAAATTATATATTCTATTGGATTTATTGACAATTTTCAAGTCATCTTAATTTTCATGTTGTAATTCTTGTTTGGTGTATTTTATCATAAGGTGAATTTGTTCCATTTATATAGTATGCAATAATCATTAATTCACCTCCTATATTATATACAGTATGTTATAATAGTTTAAAACTAATATTGTATTAACTCAATGTATTATAAAGCTAGAAAAAAGCATTTGTGAGTACTAGAAATATTTGTTTTATTTCGTATATCCTAAAATATAATGGTTTGTATTCTTAATAAAAATGTGGAAATAGTTTATATTTATAAACCTGATGTCAATATGAATAGGTTTTTTCACCAGAGAACAAAAGAATCTGTTTACTTTATCAATACTTTCATGGTAAATGTTCTCTGGAACTGACGTTATCGATTCCTCGGACTGCCATGTTTGGTAGTCATGTAATTGCTAGCACTGCTTCACAGCTGATGGAGAGTGTGAAGACCGACAACACAGATTGCCATTTTTTATGCAAAATGGGAATACCTTCTATTATTAAACTAACCTCTTTGGATTGTGGTATTATTGTTGGACCAATTCTTGTCAGAATGGTTGGTTCATGGTGAATATTTTTATCAGGAAGTCTTTTATCTTAGGCATATGTCCCAGTTTGTTTGCTATGTTCAGAAAAAAGCTACCGCGCAAATGATTTATAAAGTATGATAATATTCAAGTAGACTACATTGTACTATTTAGGTACATGTCCAATCTGGCTAACAATTCTTCCAAAGTGTCAACAGGACAAACATAGCTATATGGAAAAATTTGTAGGGGTCCATGCTATTTGATCACTTTTCCTCTATTAAAACAAGAACTGTAGGGCGTGCACACAATTTTTAAGAGCCCTTTAAATTTCATCATGTCTCAAGTTTTCAATATAGCATCTGGATGTTAAAGACCTACACTGGTAGTACCTTCTACGGTACATAAAAAAAGTAAAATCTTTCTTGAATTGTACAACAGAAATTTTCATTTCAGAATGAACATTTAAGTGGTACAAAAAAAAGATGTATAAATACAAAAATAAATATAATGTGCTAATTATTAGTTTTCAATTTTGAAGGGAATTTATTAAAGAAATAGATTCAATTCACCTTTTGCATTGAAATGGACAGTGCACAAGCTTTAAACTTAAATCTAATCATTGCTTCTACGGAAAAATATACATTAACAACAGAAACTCCTACTTATTGATGAGATGCATCCAGATACGTCCCCTTGTAACCATTTTGAATTGATAAATATACATCCAATCTGAATAACTTCTATTTCTCCTGAAGCGGCATAGCAATAACATTGCTCAAAACAACCCCATAAACCGTATGTTTACAATAATGTATGCCATCTGTAAGTACCAGGTTTGGATGTTTTTGGTTAATCATATATGACCTTCAAAAATAATGTTTACCTCAACCTTCACATGTATTTTATTCAATCTCCAGGCAAAACAAAGAGTTTCGGACATTGAGTGCCACTTCCCGGTGTAGTGCCAGATAATATGCACCTACTTTATTTTGTCTTGTCATTGTTATTTCTTTTTGCTCGTTACAAAACTAATTTGTTTATAATTTTTAATTTGTGTTTTTATATTAAAGAATACTGAAGATATACGTTATCAGAGGTTTGACAAGGTTTTGTTTATTCTGTTTTTAATATGTTTCTACTATGTCAAGCCGTCTGTTTATGTCCCAAATAAATAAAAAAATACAATCAAATATATTTGCATAAACAACTCACAAAGTATAGGGCATACAATTGCACTCAATTAATTAACTTAAAAATAATGAACGACAATATACTATTTTTTACTAGACTATAAAATCATCAGGTTAATAATTATGGGAAAAATAAATTCAATAAACCGTTTGTTCACCATTTTATTTTAATAAAGATTTACATACTTTACAATAACAGTTGCTGATAAGCAAATTACCTTCGAGCCTGTCCAACACAGTGTGTACACTGAAGCGAAAATTGCAAAAGTATTTAAATCTCGTTTCCACTTATGATTTGAAATGCTACAAAAAACATGATATTACAAAGTTGCTTATGAAGACTCCATTTTGGTGATGTGTAGTGGGGTCACAGACCTCAGTATGTGATAACCAAACTTGTGACAGGATGAGACGGAGATAAATGTAGTAGAAATGAGATTGTTAAAAGGAATGTGCGTAAAGAAAGAATGCAAACATAATTAGAAAACTGATTCAATGAGGCGGTCCAGACATGAGCGAATTATAATTGAAAGAATGGTAAAATAGACAGCGCAAATATACTCTGAAGAAGCGGAGAAGAATCTGGCAGGGGAGTTTTGTTGAGGATACGAGCAGTGCATGCTAGGAAAATAATTTGATTTAGTTCATTCATCACAATTTAATGTGACTTGGTATTTTTTTATTCAGAGACATTGATATTATGTTGTCTGGTAGAAATTGTCACCAGACAATACTTTTTCACATCTCTAAGTTTCTAGTATTATGTATATACAAAATTGAAATATTATTAAAGAAATAAATTTTCTCAGTGCTGAATAGTTTTCTTTTTTCATAGTATAATTTCATAAAGTCTCGTGTAAATGAAGTAGTGTTCACAGCTCTTGATATTGTTCGGTAAAGTGTATAAATAAGTATTAATTACAACGCAAAACACTTCCTGTAATTTTTTTAACACACAGTTCAATAAAATCACCATTACTTTACGATATCGAAAACAACACTTTATAGTTTTCAACAATGAAAAAAGTTTGATGTGCAATTGTAAAACTGATTTAATCGTTCATCAAACTTCATCAAACTCTCGAGTGTGTATATTCCGATGGAAAACTGAAAGAGTGAGATCCTAAAGATGAAACGCTGGGGAGTAATCCAGCATTGGGAATGATGTTCCACGATAGAGTTAAAGTCACATTCCTATGTCCCCTGAAAAAATAAGCATACATTGATGTACGTAATAACATATAAGGTGGTTCAGACATATTTAAAGAAGTGAAAAATATTTCAATTTATCTTTGGTTACCCTGTGGTGTGCATAGTTGTAATAATCGCAGAACATGCATGAGATTTATGAGTCAAGATATTATATCAGAATATAGTAGTGTGGTGCTCGATCCTCTGTCTAGTGTATAGTGTATTATGATATTTTATTATTGTTTTTGTTAATTGAAGATTATTTTTTCACACATTTATTTTCAATTTTTCCTTGGTTATAATATACCCACATAATATATATTTTTACATATAATTAATTCTTACTAGTTTAAACATATATGCATTTGTCTATAATTTCAACTTATAGTAAGAATTATTTATATAAATATATATGTATTATGTGGTCAAACACCAAGAAAAAAAAATAATTGTTAATCAACAAAGACAATAATAAAATAAAATAATACACTATCACACTGTAGACAGAGGATCGAGGGTCACACATCTCTATCCTGATACATCTCTTGCCTCAGATATCTCATCAGTGTTGGGCAAAAAATAATCAAATTACTGATTACAAAGAGTAATTGATTTACAAGTACAAATTGTAAATCACATACCACACTGTTCGAAAACATCTATATATGTAATAGATTACAAATTACAATCACTATTCCGATGTTTTCGAACGATGTATGTCAATTACAGTAGGTACTTGTAATCGATTACCCTTTGTAATCAGTAATTTGATTACTTTGTGCCCAACACTGCATCTCATGCATGCTTTGCGATTATTATGACTGCAAATAAGATCATCAATTAAAATTTTAATGATCTGATCTTGACATGATTTTCTTAGACAGCCCTTGTCTCTCGTGCCTTTTACATTCGCATTGTAAATCTCCCGTGCAAATCCTTCATCATCCATTCACTCTATCATACCCAAACCATCTCAGTATATTTTTTTTAATTTTGTCAAAAATGCTTTCATTCACTTTACATTCTTTCCTTATCCTTATCTGTATTCCTTATCCTGTAATCATATAATGTTTACCACACAATCTTCTAAGAGATCTCATTTCAACAGCATTTATTCTACTTTCACTCCTCTTCTGCCATGTCCAAGCATTACTTCAGTACATCAAAGTTGGCACCAATACTAATAAGATAATAACACTATTGATAAAATAAATAAGTGGTATCAGTGAATTAGTGTTGCCTTAGTTTTAAATTGTGGTTCAGTGGCTAGGACACTTAAAGCGCTGGTGGTCAAGGGTTTGTATCCCACCTATATCTATATATGATAAAATATATTTACGCAATCAAAAAATAGCAAAAAAATCATTAAAACATGGTATATTCACTCTGGACTGACAAAGAGAAGGTGATCTTGTATCACCCTGGAGCAATACTATCGATCAGTATTGTATATTGGGTTTATCCATGTTCCATGACTATACCTGAATAACCCGGATTTCTTTTTCTCCTACTGCTACACAGTATTTACATATTCAACTGCACTAAATGTTACAGGCCCAAAGGAAAGGAATGACAACACAGGTTAGGCCATGTGTTGTGGTATCATCATATGTAGTATAAGATAAAAAAATATTGATGTAACTTTGGAAGGCGTGAAGTAATAGTCAATGAAGGTTTTGTTATGGATTTATCCAAGGTTTTTAGTCAGAACTAAATAATGAGTTCTTCCTACATACTCAGATGGATGATGGTATCATGATATTTTATGTATTGTATAAATGCAAGAGTCTTTTCTTATTATACTTATACTTTTATAATAAATGTTGCCTCATCATCTCAGATTTTAAATGAAATTGGCACAGGTGTACTATTTAAACGGACCAAATTTTATCGAAACTTGTGTCAACTAGTTTTTGAATTACAGCTATGCAAATATTCAAAAATTTTCCCGAACACAGTAAATATATTTTTTTAAAAGTATTCTTGGAGTTCACCTAATTACATTTTACAGATTTTTTCATGCCCTTTCCCGTGGCATTCAACATACTAATGGCTAATTGCTAAGAAAATTAAAAAATAAAATAAAAATATTTTACCAAAAGCTTTCAAATAATTCGATGAATAGTTAGTATTGTTGTAAATTATCTGATAAAATATAAATTAGAGAACAGGGTTCATTGTTAAAATAATTTAAAACAGAAACTTGTTTTCATTGATGATGGTGAGTAGTATAACAAGGTTAAATATAGTATGTTGAACTGACTATGAATGTGCCGAAAAAATATAAGAGTAATCCCCAATTGTTACTAAATATTTATAAACATAAATTGGTATCTAACTGAACCTTGAAAATAGTTTTAAACAAATGTAAATAATTTGCAGATTATTACAGATTTATTCCCCATTATAAAATGACCATTAACAACACTACATGATCCACTAGTCCCCTATAACGTTAAAGTATCTGAAAATGATTAGAATTTGCAACGTACACATCAGTTCAGGTTAACTGTCCAAATAAGAGAGAAACTGTTAATTTCATTGACTTGCATCTAAGATGCTGAGGAGATGCAGCCAATAAGGTCAGCATAAGGTTAACAGATTGTGAAATAATCATCAGAGAACTGGTGAATTCTTTGGAAGGGTTTCATGCACATTACCAAACATTTTTATAAAAATACAAACGGATTGCAGTCAGTAGGATATCGGAGGTAATTTATGGAAAGCGCCTACTCTAATGAAAATATAATCACAAAATGTAATCTGATACCTGGTTTCTGTCAAGGCCGATGAAACAAGGTTAAATGAAAAATTAATCGACCAGTTAGACATTGAAATATCAAACAATAACCTGGAAGAAGCAAAGTTGAAAACGCACTTAGCATGTTCTTAAATATTTCGCTGAGTGCTGAAAATGCGCCTAGCGCATGTACACATTATCAGTGTCATGTGTAATGGTTAAATTCATCAGGATTGCTACCTAGATATGAGAGACAATCCCTCAAATTTTTAGCATTGAATGTTTTAAAAGAACAATCTACCCTAGGTAGGAGCAGATTTTTCACTTTATAATTCGCCAGTGTGATGTTTCCTATTGTGCATTCTGTTGTGAGTTGTGGACAGACTAACATGCGCTACATTGATTAATAATATTGGCAATATTTTGCACTAATACAATATTTTCTGTAGATGTATAAAAACAAAACGATATTATTAACAAGAAATAATAAGTGCTTACTTTAAACCGTTTCCATCATCCCAGAAGTAATATTTGGTGTTCATGTTCTTGAAATCAAGAACAGCATTTTCGCCTCTGAGAATGATTTTGTCCCATAAAACGACTTGATTTAGTTCATTACTAGGTGTTGTGTATTCCGCAGTCAGATACAAAAACAATTGTCTTACGTTCCAGTTAAATAAATGAGATAAATCCGTTTTTAAGTCGAACGTTAGGAAACCCAGGTCGTTCTTTTCTCTGGATGCTCCATAATCGGGAACGTTTTTACTGAAAAAAAAACAATAACAAATAAGATATATATTAAAAATTTTGTATGCACTGTTGTAAATAAAAATAATATTATGGATTGATTTAATTCTAAAAAAGATGCTCACACGACAACTTTGGCAATATTCATAGTGGCATCAGTCCGGTAATCAATGAACACGGTAGAAACGAAACAGCAGAAAGTTAAGCAAGCTAACACACTTAGTGTGTAAGCTAAGATTCCATTTCCCCGAGTTAAAAAAGAATGCATTTTTGCTAGATTTAATAACTATATTCCTGAAACACACCGGTTAAAGCTGGCGCAGATGCTGAACGGACACGTCAGGAAAGTGTCAAACATGAGATTGCCAGGTCATATTATTGTTGACACGTATTGATTTCCTTTGTTACCATTGTTATATATATATTTTTCTATTCGCTAAAATTGGATCGTAAAAATGTGATTTTTATATTCATTTTTATTTATCATATTTTCAGCTATATGTTGAAACATGCCCCTGGTTAGAAACGATGCAATATTTGTATTATTAGTATAATGATCAGGCAATATTACCACAGACAATTGAGGAAGAAACATTTTTGTATCAATGTGAACAATTATTTACATTTTTTTAAAAATGTATTAAAGTGGTCACACAATATAAAGCATATAGTTCGTGCGTATGAACAAACTGCAAAAACTGGGCAATATGCAATACGACCATACAACACACATACATGGTTAGATTTACTAGAACAAAGAATTGATATATACATATTTTATTTATATGAATACATTTGGAATTATTATTTTTTAAATAATATGTATAACGATTCAACTTAACTATTAAATAAACAAATAAAATAACATAAAAGTATTTGATTATTGTCTCTTGGGCAAATCGTTTAGAAGACATGCGACCTTGGAGCTAGCCATTGGTAAAAAGTTTTATTGAGGAACTAGCGAAAAATGCATGACTTCGAGAACGAAGGTAATTTATTCCGGCATGCAGACTGAAGGCAGCGTGAACTGATGAGTTATGATTTTACATATGCAAGTTTGCGACATTAAGATAAGATACTGTGCAAGGAAATTGATAATCTGTCAATTATGATAAGAATATTGATAATACATTCCAAAAGATAAACAGTTATTAGTTTCAATATGTTATTATGTGTAAATCGCGTTATTGTTTTTGGATGCGATTGAATTACATGCATTTTATTTACATTAAATCGCATAGAGTGTAGTGTGCGTTGGCTAAGAACATCCCTAGTGGATATAAGCTAAAATATTTCAAATTTACAAAAATAATACTGTGTTAAAATGTTGAATACGAAAGGAATAATTTGTACTATAAGTTTTGTGACAGTTTTTATACGTAAGGAAATATTTTTTATTTAATAGATAATTTTGGTAATTTTCACGTAATTTAAACATTGTGTTTATTTTCTTGTTATTATAAAAGCGAATATTTTAAACTTATGTTCACTTAAGTTGCAGTTTATTCATAAATATATAACCGTATTCTGATTCTAAGGTGATGACTCGGTTATTGAGTTATCAATTTAATATAGTTTCAAGAGAAACGATTTAATGTAGGAAATTTATCTGTAAAAGGAATGATAGGTCGTGTGTGATGGTATCGACTTGATACTGTAAAGCAACGATATAATATATAAATATATTCATCAAATATTTTTTTATTACGTATTTTTAATTATTTACAACGGAAGTCTTTACAGAAGTATTTTGTCGAATCCGGTTTTTAAAAAAATAGTTAAAAATGCATAATAAAAATATGTGTTCACTTTATAATGGAAAAAAGTGATAAAACTTATTTCGATTTTGGAAATTTTCAAACCACTATTGAGTACTGAACGCCACGGAAAATGGATTCTTTTAAACATTGTGACTATAACTGAATAAAAAAACAGGGGTTTTTCTACCTACACTACTAAACAGCATTTTCATGTACAATGAATGTTACAAGTGTGATGGTACTGGTGTCTCATGTGTAGTAAATTTACATTTTAAAAGACACGTTTTTCGTTTTTTTTGTTGCGATTTTGCGTTGTATTCGCTTCCTATAAGTATTTCATCATCATCTTCAGTGCTACAATTCGATGTGGTTCTTGAAAAGAAGCAATGCCATTTACTCCTATTCTCAACAGCTTCATTCCAATTTCACTGCTATATAGACGTCCTTTTCTATCAGTGATATATTTTTACTTTTTCACAATAAAATGACAATTTTCATATTATTAATACAAGGAACATTTATGAAAACTCACGCAATTAAAAAAAGTGTCGTAACTGTTTTTTTTCGTAATTTCCTTCAATAGGGTTGCCACTTCTGCTTAATGCAGATGCTTTAATGATGCATATATTTTAATGTGTCATACAGTTCATACTATTGTAGCAGTCTATACTATTGTAACAATCGATGCAGTTTTACTTGTAATTACTATGTAGTAGTAGGAAAAAATCTTCGCACTTTTGGGTATTTATGTCGTGTTGTTACATTTTGTTTGTCAACGTTTTGGATCACATTGCGGCGCCCAGGCTGGTTTTTCACACAGACAGACGCGCTCTTATAATGGACACTGCAATGTAATCCGAATCGTCGGCAAACAAAAAGTTACAACACGATATAACTATTCAAAAGAAAAGTCTTTTGGTCGTGAAAGTCTACGACAATACAGTAAAAAATCAGATTATCCAGTTCTAGTCATAAATCAATCAATTTTACGTAGCGTGCAATATATCCGAGATATTGATTTATATTGCCTTGGCCAGGTTTATGAATTAATAATAAAAATCAATGATACTATTATTGAATAATATAACATTTATTATACCTTAGAGCGATCCCGGCGTTTGGGTTACTATGGAAGGCACGCCACTGGTACTCAGTATATTTTACCATGGCGGAAATCGAACCTGCGACCTGGCTTTCAGTCGAATGTCCTAACCAGTTCAGTTGAATGTCATGTAATGATGTCTTACTAAGGTCGCGAAATGATAAATATTATTGACAATATACGTATTTAGGCAGACAGTTCTTTATAAGAATAAATAAAAAAAACAAAATAAATCATTGATTAAAGATGGCGTCAAAACGGTTTCACGCGGAAGAGGTCTAACGTAAATCTATGCATTTTCGAAAAGCCGCTATTTACGAAAATATTACATAGAGAATTTTTGCTTGTTAATGTATGTTGTCTTATGATTTCAGTGTCCGTTGGAGCTCAAAGCAACTCCTCCAGATATTGCTACAACTTTTCCTGGTTGGGTCCAAAGTACACAAACGAAAGTACATTCGACAATGCAACTTGTGATGATGTCACGATGATGGCGGAAAACGTACCTTGTAAACTACCGCTGGTGATCACATGTAAATATTTATTTTAACTTATGAGGTTCTCAGATGGAACTTGTATAATTCTTCATATGAATGCTGGAAATAAATAAGACACTAAATATAAAAAATACAGATATCCAGTTAAGTACCTATGCAATTCAGTTCTATGTGCAGCTAAACCCAATGCCCTATACAAAGCATTAAGAAGAGAGCCCTATTGGTTGTGATGCAATATTGACATAATCTTTGCACGAATACCACAATGTGTACCAGTATATTTCTTACTCATTATTTAGAGTTTGTAGCTCATGTTTCTTAGTGCCTTATTTATTTGAAGTATTTAGACATGTTTTTATTTTGTTCTTCACAATGTTAACATAATTCCCTTTAATTTATATACTTACCAACTATCCCTAGATCGCTTGATGCGAATTTTCTACTGGTGATGAAAGATTAAATTTTCAAACATCATGTTCCTGAAATCCGTCGCTTTGTCTTTTACAATTTGAACAGTCTCAAATCTCATTCTTTTCATAGCTAATTTTATTTTGGGGAATTAAGGGCATGTGAATAGGGATAATTCTGGGGCCTGTGGACGATAGTGAAGCCTGCAGTATAAGATACAATCAGGAGCTCTATAACATATATAAGGCTCCCAGGTTTTCCGTACATGCTAAAACTAAGCCAATTGAGGTGGGTTGGATATGTGCTGAGAACGCCATCGGCTCGGGTACTGATCCTTGAGGGACACCCAGGTGAAAGGAGAAAGGTCGGTAGACCTATACTACGATGGGAGAATAAGGTGAAAAAAGATGTTACCCAACTACTACAGGTGGCAGGTAGTCAGGAGTCGAAGGCGAGGAGTGATGGAGGCCAAGGTTCGATATGAGCTGTAGAGCCATCGAAGAAGAATAGGGAAGATGTTCTAACCCAAGGATCCTATGTTTGGCCAAAAAATGTTTCGACGGATAATGCAGTATAGATCGGGGCGTAGTTTGAGAATCGCTGACGCGCACGCGGTTTGTCTGTAGATCGATCAGTCCGATTTTTAGAATACTTGAATGACATATTATCCATTCTTCATTCTTCGTCTTAACTACCTCTATTAAATAAAAATCGACGCGTTTCGATCACAATCACTGTCTATTTTTAAGACATCTTGAAAATGTCCAGTTTTAATAAATAATGGTGGTTTAGACGGTAAATAAGAATAGAAAGTATTTTATTAATAATGGAGAACCACAGAGTTACAGAAGATAAATTGAGATTTATATGATATGAATTAATCGTATCATTTTGTCAGCTTCCAGCGGTGGATTTTTTTATCGGCGCACGCAGTGGCCCCGTAAATCAAGGAGGCCTTGAATTGTATGAGTAGGTTTCGATTTTAATGCTTTGAGATTTTTCACGAAAAATTTCTGGGTCTTTCCTTGGAGCGTTTATTTTTTCATGGGATGTATTGAAAATATTTACACCTCAAATTTGATCTGCGCTTCGGTCTTCCCAAGTTCTAAATTCGTCACTCAAAAGACAGAATGTAATTTTAAAATATTTGATTTCTTATCTGGATTACATAATAAATATGAGGCGTTCGATATGGCGACACATGCACATTTCCTTCATTTCTTCTTATCGCGTATTTCACAATTTCTGTTAATCCCAAAAAAAGGACATGCAATACAACAACGTTGGCACTGATACTCCGTTATGTACTAAAAACCCTAAAGTGATTTTGCTACTCGTGTTTCAGATGATGGCTCCGTACCAGACATTGAGTACCTCAGGGAAAATCATTTCGCTGATGCGACTTGTTTGTTGACTGAAGGAGAAGTCTGTGCCATTTTTACATACAAATTTAATGGTCACGGTAAGTTACTTATTTGCAGTATTCTTTCATGGCATTCTAAATATATTTCGTTGAATCTGTTTATTACGTCTGATAAAGAATAATGTATAATTTGGTATTTCACTATCGCAAAGCGGATAGATGACTCACATTAATATATCATGCCAATCAACGATGATTATTTCCTATCAGTATTCATCAAAAATATTATACATGAATGTTCGTAGGATTTCTTAGTATGTAGTTTGCTTTTATACATGATAAGTATTATCCAATTGTAGTACCTATACTACATGGATTCTAAGAAATTAGTTTAAATATTAATTCCGGTTTTCTTTCAGAAAAAATTAACGGGTTTTCGGATTATGGTTTGATATGAATATAAAAAAAATCTACCACAGTTTGTTACATTTTATTCCTAACAAAAAATAGCCAAATGAAAAAAATATCTATGGAAATAAGCCTAGTAACCACATGAATAATTTTCTTGGCATTTTTTGCTTATTAGGGAAAGAGCTCAATGCTTTGAGCGACTAGAGCGATGGAATATTATTTTTTCGCCTTGAAAAACTCGACTCTGTTTATTTTAATATCTGCAATGCGATGTTATGGGGTATATTAATTATAAATATGCTAAAGGAAAACCACACCACGGTTATGTAGCATCGTGGTTTTCCATTTGCCCTCCAGTAGTAAATAATCCGTATGGGATTGATGATTCACGTATGGATTTTTTTGGTATAATTATACACTTTTAATTCGATATACAGACCAATAATTCATTTCCTTTGTAGATATATAAAATAAAATAACAAATAAAAAATTGCACATTGACTAGGCACGACGAGAGCACATTCCCACGTGTATTATGACAGTAACCAAGAATCACTAAAATAACGTATCTATTTAATGAAATAAGCGTAAAAGATTTTGAAAAGACATTTGTTTTCATATTAAGACCGAGATTGATTATTTATTTAAAAAAATAAAACTTCAAATTACAGTTCTCCGCCATTTTAGGTAAAAACGTCAATCAATGCGAATTACGTCACTACCTCGTTAACGTTATTTTGACATTTCAAGTACATATAATCTTTAAAAATACAATGATCAAAGAATTTTTATTGATACAATAACACAGAGGGACCACACAATGCCTATACACTTTAGAATTCATATTATTCACTCAAAATAACTAAATTGTTGTACTGATGCCAAATATGAACTGTTAACATGTACAGAAATGACGTCACAAGTAACCATGACAGCTGCGAGAGTTTTAGCGTGAATTTTAAACTTAAAATTAAAATGGCAATATTTTTGTATGAACCTTTATTTCCTGCAGATATAAGATATTTTTTGGGAAAAGTAAATACTTCTGAACACCATAGAACAGTTTTTCAAAATCAGTCATCATGCCCATTAATTATTTATTTTGATTTTCAGTATTGAACAAGACACACATGTGCACGACAATAACCGACCAAAATGATAACTCAGTGACGTCGGGCTCCGTAATAGCTAAATCAGGGAGCAGGCAGATAGAACTCTTCATATGCCGTTCCAATCCTGGTTTGTATCCTTGCAACTCGGCGCCATATAATACTGTTTCCGTGGCACTACTATTGACAATTGCCTTCCTTCTCGTTATAAAACTCGAGATGTTTAAATGACATTCAATGTGAATTATTTATTATATTTTTAAATAAATTATTACTGATGTTGTGTGTGTAATAAAATGCTTAAATTATTGAAATACCTGTATATAAAAATGTATTATTAAATCATCTATTTTAATAATTTTTCCTTTGACATTATTGGCTGTCCAAATCTATTTTGAGCGAGTCTGGTCGGTTGTGGAATGACCTGCCAGTTTCTGTTTTCCCCTCATATTAAAACATTGGAGATTTCTGTGGGGATCGAATGAGGATTTTTTGCACCTGTTCTTCTTTTCCAGGATTGGTGGATATCCGTGGTAGTCCAGAATGTTTCATGTTGACGATGTGGATAGTTCCGCATGCTTCAAATCTATCTCTGATGTGAGCAATGATTTGATGCGTTGGTGGTGGTTTATTGAACTCCCTTTTAAACTGTCTTTGCACTTCCATGGTGTTTTTGGTTTTCCAATAACATTCAAGGATAAACTTTCTATGAGTGTCCGAATGGCAGTACATAACGGAGTGTTGGTGCCAACGTTGGTGTATGGAAGCGAAGCTTGGACATGGCAGAAGACGAATAAAAGTGGAATAAATGCTGTAGAGATGAGATCTCTTAGAAGAATCTGTGGTAAAACGATGTATCACAGAGTAAGAAACACAGATATAAAGAATGAATGTGGAGCAGGGGCTAGCGTGATTAATAATATGAAGAAAAATGTATTGAGATTGTTTGGGCATGTAGAGCGAATGGGTACAGAGAGACTAGCACGGAAGATCTACGAAGCAAATGTTGAAGGTACGAAATACAGAGGTCGCCCAAGGAAAACAAGATATGATCAGATCAACCAAATATTGGTGGATGGCTCTGTCCGCAGTCGTAAGTATCACAAAGTATGCACGTGGATGAAGCAAGAGATGTATGCCAGGTTAGAATGGTGTGGCGCTCGATCCTCTCTGCCTACCCCTACGTGAAACGGCGTGATTGTGTATTGTATTGTACTGACAAACTTTATCCTTTCAAAGCTTAATTGATTTTCTGTCATTCTGTTCCACCAGTTACACCTGAAAAAACAAGGTCAGTACGTTATGGGCAGCCCTTTTATGAAACCTGTATATCTAGATGCGCATTTATTGTCAATGCAATGTCAGTACTTAAGAAATATATTTGTTTGACAAACATAAATATATTATATGCAGTTTAGCGAGAAACTACGTAACACAGCTTCCCTATTTTTATGCAGCCTTATACGGGCTATATTATTTTTCCTTTCTAATATAAAAAAAACAAAACATTATCTCTAGTGTTCCTTAAACAAATATTGAACAACTGATAAAGCTCTTCCATCGCCTGCATTAATCTCTCACATTTGCGCAGTCCCGGTCCGCGGTGTAACATCTGAATACCGAAAGAGGTTGTTTGTTTAATCGAAATGTTCGTGAAAGTGCTGATAATTCTTGCAATATTTGCTGCAACGATTGGGCGCCCGGCTTCCGAGGAGGGCCATCGTCCAACTGAAATACAACCGAAGAGTTTGGAGAGTGTGAAGAATAACGATTTGGAATATTACGATTTCGGCATCGGAAGGAAAAAGAGGGCGAACCCGAACCCGAACCCAAACGCCATGCCAAACTTTGTGAGGGTTCCCAAATTCAGGAAATGTCCCGTAAATCAAGCGATGGATCGAGGAAGATGTAGGATTATTTTCAACAAATAATATTTTTAACTACATGTATCTGTATGTACGTACTTTGTTTTTTTTTCAAAATAAAAGTGTTTTATAATTAAAATTTAAATCCCTCTATCTCTCTTCAGTCCATTTGTTCGTGACTGAGCATCTTTGTCTTTATTTATTTATTTTTAAAACACCAACAGAACATTGGATAAAAACATGGACAATAGAATCATATATAAAACACTCTTCCATATAAGTCTCCAATACTCCGGTAACGGGTGTTTATCACATGATTGTAAAATAATAATATTCAGCATTATTTTGTTAAATGTCACAATAAAAAAATAATTTTAATTTCCATTAGGGAATGTTATTGGCTGTACAGGACACTAACTAGTATGAGCATGCATGGCAGACAAACAGTACTAGGCGGAGCAGTATGCGGGCAGACAGTATTAGGAGAACGCAGGCGCAAGAAGGAGACTGGAGAAAAAAAAAATGTCTTCGAAATGACCCTAAGCCCTTTCATGTTCCCGGACTCATCGGCTTCTTTAAACTGCTTTTTGGCCACATTTTTTATCTTGTACTGTACATGAGACACCTGTACTGTACAGAGTCCGTAATATTTGGCTCAGTTGCAGTAGAAAGAGAGAAAGAAAGCCTGATATTCAGTGATTGTCACATAACATTCATTTCAATACATGATATTATTAATTTTATCATGGATAACTTATATAGCGCCGTCTCAAAATTCAACATTTGCTATTAATAACCTCAACTTTTAAATATTAATATATTTATACATCATAAAAAAAAACGTTACATTTATCAAGATATTACAATACTTTCATACTTGAATATTCTCTTGGATATGGTAGTGAATTTCGTGAGATTCCTATAGCTTTCGTGAGTGTTAAAATCCCAGTAAGAAAAATCAAATTTTTGCAGTCAAATGTTGCTTTGATATCATCACATATCTTCAAATTAACTATTGGAGTCCATACACCTCTTCAAGTTTCATCTAGAACACAACAATTGCACTCACTCTTCGGTTACTTTGTGGTTCTCCATTTTTAATAAAATTCAAGTTATTTATCTTAACCACTAGATATTTCATTGTTCCAATATGTTTTGACCATATGCTGGCCATGGTCACGAATTAGTATAATGGCCTTTATCACGAATAATACAAAAAAAAATAGAATTTTATCACAATAATTGCACCAAATTCAAACTTCATAAATGATCCTCATTATTTGATTTAAAAATATGTATACATTTGTGAAGGACAAACACTCATAAAACTGGGAGATTTCAAGAATATAAATGTAAAATTCAGTGCAATGACAACTAAATTACCATAAATAAAAGATAGGTATGTATAATTAACGTAAACTGGGAAATTATACTAATATATAATACTATATTGAGAAATCTTCAAACAATTTTAGGTTCAAAATAAATTTTTGATTTTATACAGATTTGATGCAATTTTCAGAATACTTGTATAAATGAATCAGAACATAAAATAATAATCAAATTACGAGCGAATGAAACGTTATAATAGAAATGATATCATGGATTCAAACCAAAGACAATATCTTTAACAATGTTGAAAAAGCAGCCAATTCTGTTTCAATATTTCATCCAAAGATGTCAATAATAGCACCATTACTCAATGCTCAATGCTCTTAATTTCTATGTTTCAAAGTTTAACGTTTTTATTTTCGTGAATTATTAAACTAAAGTACATGGTATATA
>JAPMAF010000024.1:0-24852 GCA_026537445.1 Silvatares holzenthali | reverse complement strand
TACCGATCTTGTTTGGACATCGTTGGGCAGTACAGCATGAGGTCTCTCCCACTGGAAGGACACAGGTGGAGGAAGGTCTGTGACACATGGCATTATTACTTGAGTGCCAAGACGAGCGGAATGAACCTCAGGTGTGTGTCTCTTTGCTGAAGATGGCCTATGACTGATATCGATAACATTGTGGGCGCCAGAGCCTACCAAAATATATGCTTTGAAAATATGTAACAATGGACTACAAATGCAATCGAGTGAGGATTAATTGAGGCAATACCTGATTCAATTATGAGGGTGAACTCATCTGCAGTTAATGCACCATCCCTTGTTTGACCTTCACATCTGTAAACGCCTGCATCTTGTGGTCCAATATTGTCGAGAATCAAAGTCTTTCCAGTATTAGAGTCCTGAAATATATGTATAAGGTCTAAATGATCGATGCAATAATATCCAGATAACTCTTAATAAATGTGTATCCAAATAAAATGTTGTAACATACGGCACCTAGCACACTTCACTCACTTACATTACAACCATCAATTTGATACGCATAATAGGACATACCTCTGTTTGGAGATATTGTCTTGTGTTGGCCTTGGTCCAGACAGTGCTGATAATATTTGTTGTACCCTTGCAATCAAACCTCATTGAAGTACCTATCCTTGTAGTAACATTACCAGGGTTGGGATAAATATGAACCCTTGGAGTAACTGGCCCTGAAACAAAAGTAAATGATATTTAAAAAATAAGATACCAAATAATTACACCCCTGCGTCACATAACATGAATTGCAATGAGAAGTAACACTTCCATTGCAGAAGTACTTCAAATGAAATACTGGTTATCTACTACATTGTTTCCAGATTCCTTCTAAGGATCGCAAGTCAAAGACTTTTGGGTAGTCATGTCGTGTTGTGACATTTTGTTAACGTTTCGGACCACATTTCAGTGTCCATCTTCAGAGCGAGTGTCGAGGCAATGGACACTGCAATGTGATCCGAAACGTTGGCAAACAAAATGTCACAACACGACATGACTACCCAAAAGTCTTTGACTTGCGAATCTCTTGGTTGTGAAAGCCTACGAAAATCCTTCTAAGGATGTTATCTCTAAATTCTCTAGAACTGCATTAATCATTACACTGAAGTAACAATTACTAACAGGCAAAATTCATAATCCGCCATGTAATAGTGCCATATTGCATATCTTCTTAACACTACCCAATGTTTTGAATAACTATCTTTCCTAGAAAGGATCATGAAATCGCTACACCTCTCTGTAACATTTAGAATCAGTCAAGTTGGATAAGAATAAAAATGTTTAATTATTATTATTATACCACTGGTGGTTTCCTTTCCTCTCCCACTTCATCCAGTATGTATATTTGTTTACATATTATACATACGTATATACATGTACACAAATACTCTCACACACACATATATATATACATGTATATTTATTTTTAAATCTTTTTTTGAGGTCTTCTTGGTCTTTTTCTTACTCTTGGAAACCACTATAGAATGCTTAGTCCATCTTTGGTCATCCATCCTTGCGATATGTCCCACCCATTGTTCTTTTAGCTGACCAATTACATTCTTGATTCTAGTTTGGCTACGAATCAATGTATTTCTCTTCCTATCTTTCCGCATTATTCCCAGGATGCATCTCTCCACGCCTCTCTGAGCAAAGCAAAGTTTTTGGACTCCTTTTGATGTAAGGTTCCACGTTTCGCAACCATAAGTCATTGATGATAGGATGGATTGGTCAAACACTTTTTGCTTTAAGTAGAACAGAAGGTTGCTTTTGAAGGTGAAATTTTCATTGTAACATATTTACTTTTCATAATATCCTTGGTACTATGTGCTGTTTGTCTAATAATAAAAGAATTCAGATGTATAGTTAAGTATTGAAAGCACAGTTAGAAGCAGTTACAACTATTAATTAATATTGTTGACAGTGGCGGATTTACCCCTCGAGAGGCTCGAGGCACAGTCCGATTTTGAGCCCCCCTCCCCTATAAAAATATATATATATTTCTTGTAGAGGGATATATACATTCGTTTCACCATTTTGAAAGTACCAGAGGTGAAGTACTTGGAACGTTTTTTTACCGTGGTTTCCCCAGTAGGCCTAGCTCCACAATTAACAATAATAAAATAGCACCAAGTGGATTAACTTAAGAATAAAATACAATAAATAAAAAAACTTAACAATAAAAATAACTAGTATGTAATCTGGCACAGGACACCTGCTACATCCGGTATTGTGTACAGTGGGTTGAATAGCGTATAATGATAGATGCTATACTAACACATGAAGTGTGAGCAATATCCGATTTTGCTATGAATTTTCGCAACGAATCAAATACTGCTTTCCCTGTGCAAAACATTTTCTGATTCACGCAAAAATTCACAGTGAGTTGTAAAGAATGCATTACAAATTATAACATTTTAGAATGTTTGAATAATAGCTTGATTTGGAGGCCCCCTCGATTTAAGAGGCCCGAGGTGCGCGCTTCTATGGAAATCCGTCGCTGATTGTTTGATAACATTAGTTACAATAATAGTAATTGAGGGTGAAAGCAGAAAGATATTGTTAAAATCTTTCATTTAAGTTGCATTTCATAAAAAAAATATTTTAATCTTTGAAGGTAGAAGGAAATAAACTAGATATAACTTACCAGACACATCACCACGAGGAGGATCTGAATCAATATCATTGTCTTCAATGGTAACCCTGACAGTCTCCGCGCGAGAACCAGCCTCGTTACTTCCAATGCAAGTGTAGACACCTTCGTCCGCTTCTTCAGCAGAAGGAATGGTAAACACGGATCCTCCAGGACTGTCTTGCGTCAATATTCTGTTCTCTGGTGATACAAAAAGCATTACACAGCTAAGTTGCAAGTATTCATCCTCTCAGTCATTAAGCTACCTCACTTATAATCTTAGAGCTCTGTACCTCCTTCCCAATGAACAACGGGTTCTGGAACTCCCGATGCCCGGCAGTCTAGAACCACTTCATTGCCAGGAACAACGGTGATGTACGAATCTGGATATATAGTCAGCACCGGTGAAGATTGAATCTTAATGGTGGCATTAGCTGAACCCTCTCCAGCGATATTTGATCCCGTGCAAGTGTACACGCCTTCATCATTCACACTGATTGATGTAAAACTGTAAATAATTAGAATTTATTATCCATTTGAAAAAACAAATACAAGCATTTCATATAAAATAAGAGAGGTTGAATGTGAGAATATGTGGTGTATAGGAAGGGTGACATCTCAACTGATGTACACTTCCTGACAAAGGATAAAAGATGCAAAATAGTTGTAGTAAATAATATAACATTTTACCTCAGAACACCGTCGGGCTGAAGATGTGTGTTGGCTGATAACGTGCGTCCTGATGGACGAGACCAAGTGAGAATCGGCTCTGGTGCTCCTCCTAGGACGCGGCATTGTAAACGAACAGCGCTACCAGGTCGTACTGTTTGTACTCCTTGGGGCCAAACCATCACGTAAGGTCTCTCACGCCCTGCATTACATTACAATATGTAAATGATTTTATAAAAAAATAAATAACATAAAGTATTTTGAATTGGGGTGAGATAAAAGTACTCCCATTCTTTGCACAGTCAAAATAATATTTACTCCTAATATTAACCATATTACATTATAGCATTTCAACATACTTTCAATGTCGACAACTGAAGACGCTTGCGCAACAGTAGTTCCATCGAGAGTTGACCCAACACAGATGTAGACACCTCTATCGGACATTCTAGCTAGGGAGATGACGAGAGCATTACCCCGTTGGCTGACGCCCGGTCCAAATTCAGAGCCATCCTACAGGGAATGTTTGATACTGATAAGTATTATAACTATAGTGCAATTTAAAGTTTAAACAAGCTATACATTTTCATAAGAGAAATCTTGTAGATATTAAGCAAACATTTTAATATTTGTGATATGTATCACAAATCCATATCAAAATCTAATATATTACGATGGACAGATAAAAATAAAAACAATCACATTTTTAGAAACACTGAAATTTTCAAAAGAGCATTTACTATATATATTTTTCTACATATTTTTTAGAAAATAATAGACATTGGTCAGTCAGCTTAATAAAACTTGCGAAAAATCTTACAACATAAAAATATTTAAGATAATTTGTAAAGTGGTGTTATGGAATTTCCAAACAAAGAAGTCTCTGGATGACTAAAAAAAATTAATAGAGCAAAATTGAACTAAGAAACAAACTAATTATATTCAAAACTATAGTATACATGGATATAAATATAAACTATCACCTTAGTCCATTTAATGATGGGTAGTGGGCTGCCTTTTGGTTCACACTTGACTGTGAGGCTTTGTCCTTCTGGTATCAACGACCTGGTTCGGTCTACTGATACGGTTCCTTCAACAACTACTTTGGGTGGCCCCAATTGCACTGTGACCACCACACTGACTGGAACGCTGTTGGGAACTCTACTCGCAGAGCATTTGTATACTCCAGCATCTTCTGATCTCACCGCTTCCATCCACAGTTGGCCATTAGCAACTCGGAAATTGGTTGGCAAGTAGCCTCCCTCTCTAAAATATTTGAAGACAGCATTATGACACATGGTGTATGGTGACTACAAATTGATAGAATTGGAAGAGAGCTGCGACGCACATTGAAAGGGAAATATATACTTTTGAAAGCAATAATAGAAGCATCAATCAGTCCAAGTTAGAGGAATAAACAAATATGACTGTACCTCGACCAAGTGATGTATTGAGCAGGAATACTTGGTTCAGCAGAACAAACTAGAGTTAGTGAATCTCCCTCCCTGACAACAGGAGATGATGGATTCACTGTGAGTATTACTCTGGGTGGAGGGTTATCTGGACGCACGTTTACATAAATAATGGCTGTCTTTTGGTCTTGCCCTCCTGCATTATTGGCGATGCACCTGTTGACATACATAAAAATAATCACAATCAAACAGTTTGCTATAAATACTCTAGTTTAGTTGTTTAGCAACTGGCACAAAAAATCATTACACTCAAAACAATGAAAACATATAAATAACTTATCCTTTTACTCACTTGTATTCTCCTTGATCTGAGCGACGGGCAGATTCAATCTTGAAGACTCCATTGATAATAGTATGTTCGAAGTTGAGCGCACGCTGGCTAGCTCTTGTCCATGTGATAGTGGGTGCTGGGATACCAGAAGCTAAGCATCTTATTTCAACGGGTTCACCTTCAAATACTTCAACCACTGCTGGAGAAATTGTGATTTGCGGGACAGCCACGGGATTACCTGTATATGGCATGTAACAAAATAATATATACACATACATAACTTCATGCCAAATCTCGATAGAGGTAGGCAGAGATGAAGTGTCACCGGTCTCTATCCAGACACATACTTTTTACCTCTTCCACATCATACATTTCATCATGAATGTGGAAGGCGGTTATTGAAGCTCTTCACATTGTCTTTGCTCCTGCCAAGTTTTCTAAAGCTTTCCACCAGCTGCTCTACCAATTAGATTCACATTGCAGATTTGTTTTATTAATTTGCTATTTGCTCGACGTGTTCAAATCATCATATCCATCCAACTTTCATTCTGTCCATGATCGCAACCTATAGATGGCATTTTTCTCAGATCATTTCTTATTCTTTCACTTAGTGTATTTAAAAAGTAACATTTTTCAACTTGATTACAGGCAATAATTATTTTCATATATCTTCATAGCTTCAATTTCTTTATGTATCAATTTTAATGCACTTTAACTATGCAAATTTATAAATGTATTATTTAAATTTTCTTTTGTATTTGCTGATATTGGGTAATTAAAAGTACAACCCGTGAAGGAGGAGGAAGAGAAATGCTGTTATCTCTACTTGATACACCACAATCAGTATTGATACATTTTAAAATATATTGACTTATTTACATAAGAATAAATACTAGAAATAAGCACTAGTTTTCAGAAATAAATTTTCTAGATACTTCTATTTCAGTACACCTTCATAACCCTTTTATTTTCATTGATCAAATAACCATCTCTGGAAACATTCTATATCATAAATATAAAAGTAAAGACTTATGTTATTTATGGATCGGAGTATATACGTAACAATAAAAAAAAAATTCTTACCAGGAGCATAAATAACACTATCAGGAAATACTGCAGCATTAAAAAGGGAAATAAAATCAATATGTCAACTGGTAAAATTAAATATTTTGCACAATATTCAATATACAGAATTATCGCAAACTGATTTAAATTATGACTTACGTGGAACAGTTAATGATGCTCGGTCTTCACCAGAGGAAATTCCATCACTAGCTTGGCAGAGGTAAGTTCCAGAATCAGAAGCCTGAAGGTTTTGTATCAAGAGGATTCCTCTACTCGCGTCTTCAATGAATCTTCCCAATGGCAGAATACCTCCTTCCTTTCTCCAAGATACTCGCAGCGGAGAAGTTGTATAATCGCTCCTCGCTGTGCATTGGAATTGAACACTTTCCCCAGGCCGCTTATTTTCGACTGTCGGAGCAGCAATGACTACTCGGATTGATTGCCGGGGAGGTTGAGTAGGACGAGCTGTAGATGTCGTAGTAGTGGCATTTCCATAAACTGAAATCCAATATTAGATTATATAAATTCGGACTCGCTCCATACTCTGCGGTTAAATACTGGACAGCGAGTGATGATTCCCTCTGATTTTCATCTGTGCTTGTTATGTTATGTGGCCTAGCTTCATAGTTGTATTCATAAATGCCCAAAAGTGTTAATGTGGTTAATGGCAGAAATTGATGCTAAGCAAATCATGAGCTACATCTACTTAAAGGTTTTCTTTCTTCCTGCTGCTTCACAGTGCTCTCATGAGTGCCATATGTAGCAGGTCCAAACCGATGATGTCATGTATGGTATAATGTATAAGAAAGTTAGTCCTTCTCTTATGTCGTATTTCTGTTGCTGGTTTCACTTCACTAGCTGTAAATTCATAGATAGTGAAATAGCAAATAATATTTTTGACTTAAATTTGTTGTACTGAAGTGTTGTACTGAAGTGTACATAGAGTAAAGTCAACTTTGTAGAAACACTACAAACAGTTCTAGCAAACAATATTTATTGCTTTTTCACTATCTATTCACAGTTAATGATGCAAAACTGGCAATAGAAATGAGGCATTAATTGAAACTTCACAATCACCTTCAACCGTAACACATAACTTTCAATTGTAATTGATAAAGCCTTAAAAGATATTCAGATGGTTCAGAAACCTACTAACCAAAAATATCGCAGTTGGGGCCAGTATAGTCAGGTCTGCAGTCGCAAATGACTTGCTGAGGGCCTTCGTGACAAGCTTCTTCATGGCCGGAACAAGGGCAACGTTCACAATGTCCATTGCGGTCACGGTAGTAGCCAGCTGCGCAACTTTCACAACTGGTTCCCACATACCCAGGTGGGCAGTGACACAACTGTAAATAGAAAAATTAAATTATAACCATTCCCCAACATAATCATCCAAGGATCTGCCTCCTTCCCTGGGCAATGAGGATTGTACCCTGGAACTAGATATCTTTGTATAGCTGCGGTATGGAAAGGTGACAAACGTGTAGCCTACTTAGGGTGGCCATTTTCTTCTATCGGGAGGGCACTCTACCATTGCAAATAATTAATGAAGGTGGGAAGGTCCCAAACAGTTTTAATGACTTATTGTCCTCATATCTGTTCTCTCATTATTCGCCTACTCATATGGAGGTTGACCAATTTTTATTTTTATTTCCCCCCCGTCTGCCACCTATTCCCTATAATAATTACAATAAATATAATAAAAAAATAAAAATTAAATAAACAAGTTTAATATATAGGACATACAGGATGTAGGAAAGGGATGGACGGAGAAAAAAATATACTAGTAAACAAAATGCCCACATTGGCAAAGAAAAATAATAAACTGAAAAAAATATATATGAATAATAAAAAAAGAGGTAATAATGATAAAAATAATACACACACAAACATATATAAGATTTCAGCACATGAGTATAAATACATTTTTCTTTTTTTAAAAAAACAAAATAATGATTAGAAAGCAATAAATATACAATAAAGAGCAGAAAAAAACAAAAAAGAAGAAAAGAGCAAAAGAGCTCTGCTTTAAGGCCTCTCTTCAGTCTCTTTCGAGCCAGGAATCATTGCAAATATGGAATCTTCACCAAACTCTGTATCTCCCAGTGTAAATATTTTCAAGTAAATGACATACAATTGTAGCTCACCTCAATATTTTCAGCCAAAGGTTGTCCAGTTTCGGCAGGCACAGCTGTATCCATAGCGACGTCTGCAATGTAAGTATTAGTCAGTCCCGGGGATAGGGTCGCTCTTATGAGAACTTGTTCGAGATCAGCAAGGATGGAAAGGAAGTCTTCCCTTTCCACAGGTCGTGGTGCTTCTCCAGTAGCCAATGTGCTCCAATCGTCTTCCACAAGAGGAATTGAGTAAGTCTATAAGTAAGACCATGTTGATGATAATTTTGATCAACTGTAAATTAAATTTGCTAAAGAACAGTTATTATCAGAGAGAAGCCATTTCAAATAACTCACTAATTGCTCATTTGCTCGTAGTCTATCAGGGTTCCTCCAGAAAATGGTAAGACCGGCACCAACAAGCAGCGCATCTGTATCCTCAGTGGAATATTCATTCCTGAAATTACTCTCAAACATCTGCGTAACTGTAATCACTCCACCGTATGATGTAATCTTGTTACCTGCAAAGTATAAAGCATTGACAGAAGTTTTGAAGTCGCACAGCTCCCAGACATGCGATGATTATGAAAACCATTTGTAAGGTTGTATAAATAACAATACTACAAATTACAATCCAGAATTGAAAGATAAAGGACAGAATCAGGAAGATGATTTCAGTTACCAGTATAATCAACTAAGTAAAAAAATCTGTCTACGTGGGAAGATTTTATTACAATAAATAATAGAAACAATACTTAAAACTCTAATGTGTTTGAAAAATGTTTACCCGTGAATGCATTTGGTAGTGACCAGAATAATCTCTTCGCTGGTGGTCTACCACCAAATCCATAGCTAATCTGATTGGAAGATATGTTGTATTGGAAGTTTGCATCAATAATTGTGTCCTGATTCAATGTTTTTAGTGTGAAACCGTGACTATCATCGAAAATGGCAACTGGGATCTGCAGCCTATACAGATGGTTTGCCTGCAAATAAAAATATTCTTTGGTTCGCCTCTTTACAAATAAAAAAGTTTATGTTGGTGATACACAAAGGCATCTACGAAACTTTTCACATTTTAAATCTTATATATTATTATTATTAACGTGAATAATTCATATAGAAATTAATAATAATGTGGATAAATTAAATATTGCAAAACATAATATCTCTTCTTTAGTCACTACATTATGATGAGGATGGCGAACCATCTTAAACTCTCTGGTTTCTTGGGAAACTCTTATTCTCTTTTTAACTTGATCCTCAGCAGTTTGCAGATCAGACTGAATATTTTACTCTCAACTTACTGCTTGTTTGGAGTTCAAATGCCGAACCTTTGCTAACAAACAAAAGTTGCAAGCTCAAAGCTCGATAACAAAACAATGCCGATGAGTCTGAAGAAGTTGTGGTTTTCTATCAGACATGATGCAGATAGGCGTTCATCCATATAAAGTCCTTGCATGATCAATTTGTTCTATACTTACTTCTATACTATAATTGTTCTGAATACATTCCAAAAGTAACTTAATTATAAATAGTACTTACTTCACTACATTGGTTGGTCACACCGGAGCAGTAGCATTGAGAGCATCCCCACGGATTAAATTCGGACAGCTTGAAGGTGCCAGCCACACAGTGAGTGCAACGTTCACCTTCCACATTCGCCTTGCATCGGCAGATGTTTGTCCCATCTTCACAAAAATCACTCTGTGATCCACGAGGGTCGCACCTGGCAATTCAAAAAGTAACTTATGTGAAATCTATTATTTTATAAATTTGTAGTACATTTAATTATTTTCATGGCAGATGCAATTTGAAAAAGTTGAAAAGGTGCAGTAGTTTACCTGCACTCTTGATTTTCTGATCCAGGCCTGCAATACCCAGGTATAGTCGATGTCTGGTCAAGTTCGAAGTCTGGGAGACACTCTTCACAGTCATCTCCTTGAGTGTTATGTTGACAGTTCTGTTCAGATAAATCACATCAATTATAAATCTAAAAAATCAAAAGGAAATTGGAAACCCCATGAGGGTGCTCCTCTACTAGATTGAGCACTGCTAAATTCATGCCATACCAAATAATCTCAAATCATAATGAACAAATTTCACAAGGAACTAACCAGGCACACTCCAGTCTCCGGATGGCACTGATCTGAGTGTCCATTGCAATTGCAAAGCTCACAGGTTCCAAGGTACAATCCATACAGGCTTCTGCAATTACAAATATTCATTTACTTTTACTGTATCTAAAACATAAGTATAATGAACTAATTGAAAATGATTTTACTTTTTTTTCTAGCTGCTCTCACGATTGAGTTGAATTACTTCCTAGCTTAATATTTAGAAATTCTCACAGCATTTATAGTAAAATTTATGTTTTTATCTGAATCTAGCACAAAAATCATGCCGGCGCAGGTTAGAACTTTTACAACTATATACTATATTAGAACATAGGCCTTCTTTACGTTCTTCCAAAATCATTGAAAGATATCACCTCCTTTGGTTTATTTACTTACTTATTAAGTCAAAGAGATATCGAAAAATATTTAAATATACCTGGTGTATCCGGGAGCGCAATCCTGGCACGAGGTACCCAAATAACCTGCAGGACATTGACATTCCTCCACATGACTGGCCCTATCGCCGGTGCCTCTGTCACTGGCTACTTGCAGGGAAGCCGTAACAAGAGATGCTTTCTGAGTTCCTGACGCGTATGTCGCCTTCACAAGGATAGCCTTGAGATCTGCCAGAGCCATTAGGATATGTTCCCGATCAGCTTTCTTACCATCACTCCTATAAAATAATGATATATTATAAAAGAATAAAATGAACCATTCTGCACATAACATCCTTGCATTGCTTTATGAACTGGTGACTAATACATTCACATTTTCTGTGCCATATGTATATGTAAACAACGTATTAAAATAACATGCGCATGAATAAATAATCTCTTTTACAGATTATAAGATGTACATAATATAACCACCCTTTAGGTGTTTTATTTACATAATCAGTAAGTATAAATTGAGTGATATTGATAATAAATTAACCTAAGATATTTCAGCAAAACTTCCTTTGAATGTTTCATCTAACCGTAGTAACATAAAAGTAATAGTGTTTAAATTAAGCTTTGGTGTGGGTTGTTGAGAATGATTTTATTGTACCTTTGCCAATGTTGTTCCAGAATCTGCACCGATTCGCTCAAATATCCATCAGCACCTGGCGTAGCCCCATTATTGTGAACTAAAGTAATGTCGTTGTTCTGAAAATTTACAAATTATAATTATACCATAAAAACTGATACATAACAGATGAGCAATCTCTAAAAATATATCAAATAACATACAGAAACCAGTTGAACATCAGGTGCATTGTTCACAGTTTCTCCTGGTCTTGCCACATGACGAATTGTGTAGTTCAAGTAACCACCATAAGCTGTTATTTTGTCGCCAACGAATCTAAAAATTAATTACACACAAACACACAATATGATTACATATATTTGAAATAATATTATCACAAATGTGATGAATAATGTCGTAAACATAACCATAGAATGAAGAAAATAAAGGATCACTTAAGTTATTATATCCTTTAAAATGACTACAATATGTCCAATATCATAGCACAAACAATTTTTAGAATAATAACCATGACCAGACAAATACTTCCTTATTTCTTAAAAAAAATTGTGAATCCTAAATAAGGTGAGTGAAATTTTAAACACCTTTCTTTATTAATTTATTGCAAATATTTTACCTGTCAGGTAGGCTCCAATAATAAGTGTTGGATTTGTTAGGATCAAAATCACTGTAAGAAATCTCTTGTTTGTAGGTATCTGTCTTAAGGGCTCCAGTGGGGATCGCATTATCCATGCCAGGTTGAGAATCCCACTCCAATAGGCTGACACTCTTGGTGGACGTTTGAGTGGCAAATTTAGCCGATATCAGTTCATGTCTCCAATGAGAACTGCTGCAAGATCTTGTTATGCCCATGCAGAAGCACTGAGAGCAGCCGAATCTAAGGCAACAATAAGTAATGAAATAACAGATCCCAAATTAAACTTTCAGCCCTTAACTTGGATTACTAAACTATCGTAAAAATTATGACATCAAATCACAACTTCCAGAAACAGCAAAGATTGCATTTTTTCCGCATCTCTCATTTCATGGTACCTTTCTAATTAGTTCCTTCAGTGTGCCACATGCTGTCATTGAAGTTGGTAGTTACTTGTATGTTGACTTATAATAAGAGTGTCGTAAAAAATATGAAAATTTAGTGTTTGCATAACTTATGAACAAAGGTAAGTGTCATTGTTTTTATCTCACTTTAAAAAGATTTTAAACTGATAATGTCTTATATTGTGTTTCTAAAACTATGAATATATTCCGTAATCATTTTTTACTACTAATAAATAGTTATGTATCAAAGAATCAATTCTTTTGTTTTACTTACTACATAATATTGTTTTAGATGTCTCGAAAACTTCAAAATGGTGAAATTAGTCAGTTGTTAGCAAGAGATACTGAGTGAGTTAGAAGATGTAAAAGAGTACAATTAATGAGAGATTCTGAATGAAATCAAGGAATCTACAACTCGTTAAATTGGGACATCTATTTTTTGCTTAGATGGGGCACAAGACCTTAGTATCTAATAAAACAAGAAAAATGAAACAGTTTATCTATTTTCAAAAACCCATTACAATAAGTCCAACAAGTGGAACACAAAAATTATGTGACTTTTGCCCGTTTAAGTCAAGAAAATTGACAACAAACTTTTGCATGAAATGTAAAAAAATATTTGTAGGCACATAACATAAACATGTGTTCAAACTGTGTTAAAATATACACATTATTTCCATTATTATGTGGTCTCTTAAAAGCAATGAATGTTACTGTAAGTTCCTAAATAATTAAAATTTGTGGTTATTTAATTTTTTATGTATTATTTCTATGTCGTAAATTTTATGAATGTTTAGTAACATCACTCGGCAGAAATAGGTGATCACTTAATGTGAATGAGAATGCTCTTTGCATTAGTCTTTTAACTGGAATCTAAAGAGTATTTTAAAATTTCTGCATTCTAATTACTATTATTGCACTATCACTAATCAAAGTAATGCATCACTCACAAGTTCTCATGCGAGAGATTGAATGCCTCATCTGCGCATTTATTGCAGCGTGTTCCTACGACGTTGGGTTTGCATCGACAGTTGTCACCATCTTGACTAGACGTTCCCCTCGAGTCGCAAAATGTCGAAGGTGGGGGAATGGGTCGGCAGGAGTCTCCGGGAATAGTTGGGTTGCCTTGGTAATTAGCGGCGCAGCTTTCACAACGTCTTCCTTGGTATCTAGAATAATATCAAAATAATGTTATATATTGTAATGACCCCGTTATCAAATCCTATTCTTAGGTCACAAAATAATTTGTTAGTAACTTGAGAATATAATACATTGATTCAAGGAATCTAGAAGAAAAATCACAATTATCAATTCTTAAAATATATTTCGATTAAGAAATATCCAAAGCAAAAAAAAAATTTAGACGCACCCAACCGGGCAGTTGCAAGTAACTTGACCATCAGAATCCAATTGACATTCCCTGGAGAATTGATTTGTCGGATTGGTCAGTGGACAAGGACACAAGCGGCACGGGACACCGGCAGATGGATTCCCGTAGTAGCCAGGTTGGCAGGGCTCCTCCTCTCGTATGCATCTGCCCAGCCAGCGGCCTGATTCAACTCGCGTGTATCCGGGGCTGCATTTCTAGATAAAAAATGATATACAAATACAATTATATTATTATATTATGAGTATTACGAGCGGCAGCGCCGCTTCGTTCGTCTCCAGCTTTCTTAACGTTTCAAAATAGCAATAATTGTTAAAATACATCAAAAATTAGTACAAACTGTTATCAAAAATATTATTTTAAATATCAAAGTATCCCACTTTTTGCAAAAATTAGTAATTCACTGTTAAATAATAGTAAATGTATAAATTCATTGTTGTGACTGGTGCATGGCGGCATCTAAGTAAGCGGGCTGGCAGGTATAATGCACATCTCACAAATACGCGCACTCACGTCTACAAATACAGGCGCAAAATAATTCCATCTAAATAAATCGTTTCAATATTGGGCACTTCGGAAGACGATGACATCAACTACACCGAAAAGAATAAGAAAGAGAATTACCCTGGATCTTCACAAGACAACCATCAAGAATTAAATACATCATAATCAACATAACATCATATTTCTTTATTTTGTTCTACCACATTTTGTCACTATAATTTCAATATAAAATCTGCAAAAATGTCAAATAAGATATTTAAGTATAAAGCTGTACATCGCTCTTGAGATGATTTTTTCACGAAAACAGCACTTAAATTATCTATGTAATAAATAAATATTAACAAAAGCGATAGTATTAGAATGTGTCATCAACAACATATATATGAAATAACTACTTACTTGGCATGATCGGCCAGAATATCCTTGTGGGCAAGAACACTCTTCGACAAACGCAGCTGACCCTTGGCCGACATTCACAACACCAGCGGAGTCCATTTGGAAATTCTTCACTTCTACACCGGAACCGCTCTCCTCACCCTTCAGCAATATTGCTTCGATGCCAGCCAACCTGGGATCCAAGAAAGACACAAAATTATACACAGATTGTAATAATAATAATAATATATTTATATAGCGCCATTTCATAGCCATAGTCCATCACAATGGCGCTCCACTTAACATAATTGCATAGCATACGTACAGCAGCGGATTTCCATAGAGGCGCGCGCCTCGGGCCTCTTAAGTCGAGGGGGCCTCCAAATCCAGCCAACACTCAAAAATTAGATTTTCTAAAATATTACAATTTATTACGCGTTCTTTACAAATTGCTGCGAATTTTTGCGTGAGTCAAAAAACGCTTTGCAGAGGGAATATTTGAAAGCAGTCTTCGATTCGTTGCAAAAATTCATAACAAAATTTAGTGCGCGTAATATTTTAAGAAGGGCCTACCGGATATTGCTTACACTTCATATGTTAGTATAGCATCTATCTTTATAAGCTCTCCAGCTTACTGTAGACAATTACAGGTGTCTTGTGCCAAGTCACATATTAAGTCTTATTTACTTTTTATTTATTATATTTTATTCTTAAGTTAATCCACTTGGTGCTATTTTATTATTGTTGATCATGGAGCTAGGCCTACTGGGGAAACCGCGTTAAAAACACCCTAAATACTCTACCTCTGGTACTCCAAGATGATAAGAAAACGAAAAATATATATTTTGTAGGAGGGGGGGGGGCTCAAAATCGGACTGCGCCTCATTTGTGCAAAAAAGACAATATATACGGGGTACTTATTTCATAGAAACTGGTTGATATTGGACATCGGCAATGGCACAGTGGATTCTCCATATGAGCATATATAGTAATGTGTCTTCAGAAGCCCGAGAAACTCTAATTGTACTGTCAGGTGATATCCAATCAAAAAGAAAAAGGAAGGTATCAACATGTAAAACTTCTTTTTACTTACACCATCATAATATCTTCTCTAGTTGCACTCTGAGATCCATATGGAGTGACCTTCTTCCACTGACCTTGGAACAGTCTGACAGAAACGTCATTATCCCTACTAAGTTTGATTCCACCAGGAATGCTGTGAGTCAATATGCCATTTGAACCCTAAAAGTGACAAAAAAAAATAAATGAGGTAACATCTGAACTGCTGCTGGTAACTAACTGAATGTTAGATTATGTTTTCAGTTTTTTTTTGAAACTGATGTTTAGTTTTTAGCCCACTAATTTGTTTTACCATCTTTGACTGCAATCCTCTCTCCATTCCCTGGGAGAAATATGCTGTGACAGATTTATTGTTCTTTGTGCTAATTAATACTTTTATTTATTTTTAATATTACATGCTGAACGCAATCCATGCTCATCTGATTGGTCTACTTCGGAAAGGCTAGTTGGTTGGAAAAAAAAGTTCATGGCAGATATTTTCCAAGCACAAATTAAATTTAGTAGTTAGTTTCAATAGCTACTGTAAATATAGTAATATAAAAGTAGTGGTTGTTATTTATTTTATAAAAAATAATTTAAAAACACTATATTTATTTTGGGTGGTATGCCCTATTGGAGAGCCCTTGGATGAAATCTAGAGTGGAGGAGTGTGTTCCTCCTGAACTGGGGACCTTTATCATGGGAGTGTGCCTGTTGGTTGGGGGCAGCAAACTTGAACTCGTTATGTTCTCTTCTGTATTATTATAACCTTACATTTAAATGTTTACCTCTATCCTTTTTATTTTCAATTTGTATACTGTAATTTTGTTCAGTTTCAATAAAGTGTGTGGGAGAGACAGGATGGAGATGGAGAGAGAGAGAGAGAAGGATTTAATTAGGAAAATTTAAAGTGAGAAATTGACATCAGTAATCATCAGTTTCTGCGATGATTTCGGGTATACAGTAAATCTCTATCTCTCTCTTATTTCTAATGATTACATAATAAATGCCAAAGTTCCAAAATATATCCTACAACAGCATGTTATGAATTTTCATTTTCTCTCATACCACAGGATCGCTATAAGCTCTCGCTGCTCTTATTCACATTTTACTGTTGTACAGCAAACACATACATTCTGTTCTTGCACATTAAATTTATTTGTTACAGATGTGTCCATCGCTAGTTAAGGTTAACAAAATGAGTTACTAAATCAGCCACTTTCATTCTCAGAATTAATAAAAACCCTGTCATAATACCTTGATGATAATATTTGGCATTTGTATATAGCCAGCCGGGGCTGGGTGTGACCCATGTGGGCGAACAGTGTATTTGATATAACCCCCATAGGAAGTCAACTGGGATCCATGGAATGTCTCTGGTAGGGCTAAATAAGGATAGATGTTGCGTGGAGACCATTGCCCAATGCGAGTGATCTAGAAAAGAATAGACAAACAATTGTAAAAGATGCAAATTAAGGAAAACATCAGCCCCAGAAATAAAACAATATATGGGCATGTTGTAAACAAACTTACATTTGTATTGTATTATTAACAAACTTAATCTAGTATTGAACGACCTTAAGTAAAAAAAATATTTAAATAAACATTCTCACATCAGGCAGTATTAAGTCCAGAAGCAAATAAAAATGTAACATTTTTCATTTTATTCCCTTAATTACAATAAAGTATAAATTTATTCATAACGCTTTACACTGAAAAATTTGGTTAATACTTACGGTTGCACCATTATATTCTGGGTTGAAGTCAAAAATGTCAGAAATGGGTTCATCGGTTATTTGCAGAGGTTGGCCAGGTGGTTGAATTACACCGGCGAGATGAGATCCTGCACGGTCCAATGGTGGAGGCAGTTGGTAGGTGAACAAGTCTGCACTCTTACAGCTGGTTGTTGCACCAAAGCAGAAGCAACTGATGCAGTCTTGAGCGACACGAGCTTCACTAAATTTGACAAATAAATTAATTAAATTAAGTACCTACAGAAATAAATTAAAATCTGAATATTGAGAACTAAAACGACATTAAAATATTAATTCTACAACAAATTCATCAATTTCAATACAAATGGCACAATGCTGTGATTACTTGTTGAAATATCCAGGGGGACAGATACTATCAGTCCCATTGATGACTAATATTGTGTCTGGTACAGCGAAAACAGACCCACGGGTATTCAGTGCTTCACAGGAATATGCTCCTTGATCTTCTTTCTGAAATAATTTCAATTATTTTTAATATATTTTAGATAATAATGCTAAATTATTTCTTTGAGAAAATCTCTCGGAAGAACTAGAAGAACTGAAGATAAAAGAAGAAATAGTAATAATAATAATATATCATCATGCCGTTTCCCCGAAGGAGTAGGCAGAGAGGATTGAGCAATTAAGAAATAATAACGTCATATATATTCAAAGAAACTAATCACGGATAATGGTAATATGATTATGCCTTCCTTAAATAGTATATTATGAATGAAGGTGGATTATCATAAATTTTAATACATTGTTAGCGCAAAAGAAAACTTACTGTCACATCAGGACACGTGAGAGTTCCTAAACCATTCACGCTGGTGTAAGAACACTTCGGCGGAATATGGCCCCAGTTCAAACGCCACACAACCTGTGGAGTGGGTACTCCTACGGCGACGCAAGTAATTACGAAGGTGGAGTGCTCAATGAGGGTCACCAGAGGGGGTGGAGGACGAGAAATGTACACAGGTACTATAAAAAAATATTTGCAATAAAAAAAAGTGTAATGAATTTATAAATGAAACTGCATACATTGTTCAAATAGTAAATTTGAATTCATTCGCTCGTTTACATTTTGTTAAGACTTGCAAATATTATAATTATTACAATGCTATCACAAATAAAATATAATATCTTACAGCATCCGGATTCATCAGACCCGTCAAGACAATCTTTTTCTCCATCGCAGTGGAAGCTTCGTGGTATGCATTGCCTTCCTGTCTTGCACTGGAACTCATGAGGCCTGCACGGAGCTCCTGGTGCTCCCTGGTCACACTGCCGCTCATCAGAACCGTCCTTGCAATCATCTTCAGAGTCACAGAGCCAAGTTTTCAAGATGCAACGCTTGTTCTCGCACTTGAATTCATTCGGCTCACAGATACCGTGGACATCTTCGGAAAATTTAATGATACATAGCTGGATTTTATTCATTACTTATATTCCTTGAAGAGCTTTGAATATTCGAAATAATTGAGCTCATCTTTATCTGGGAAAATATTGAACATATTGTTAATACTCACTGCATGCCATTTCATCTGAACCATCAGTACAATCATATTTTCCATCGCACACACTATTTTTTGGGATGCAATTTCCATTAGAGCATGTGGCCTCGTTAGTTTTGCAGAATTGTCGAGGAGGACCTGCTTCGATTCTGGTATCTAAGAGAAAGATTTGTTTTGTGTTTATAATTTGTAATCAATCACTCTTAATTTATTCCAAAGACAATATTAACTTACATGCTTCAACGGTCAAATGGACAGCCACTTCACTGCCTGAAGAGTGTCTGGGGTAACCTACAGCTTGGCAAATATACGTTCCACTATCGGCAACCTATGAACATGAGAAAAATTAAAATGTACAGTGTTATAGATGATTGCTAATTATTTTAGTGACATCAATTACATATGACACTATTAATGTATAAAATGTCTAAAGTAGCAGGTAAAGATAGAGAAAGATTCAATAATTATGATATAAGAACTGATGGATCCACACCGCAAGAGCTCCAGATATTGTATATGCCACAAACTATATGCTCAATATACAGATAGAAACAATACTGCATTCCTTCGACCGTCCTTTCAAAGAGTGATCGTTAATCATAAAAACCTTGAAATGCTGGTGGTTGGATGGAAAAGACCACAAGAGTAGCATCCAACGCAGTGGTTAGACTAAAACAGTTTAAGGAAACAATCACTGTTTCCCTAGTGTAGCTGAACTATTTGTTAGAAAAGACTGAAATAAAATTGATGATGCAGCAAGAGATGACTGTTCAAAGAGGAATAAACATTTGATATTTGATCATAACAATTACCTGAATGTTGGGCATCTCAAGTCGACCATTTGTGTCAGTAGAACCGGGTGGTAATGGTCGACCACCTTCTTTTATCCATCTAACTGGCGCCCTTATTGGTCCTTCATCTCTGCATTGGAACACTACTTCACCACCTATAACATATACGAAAAGTCCAATAACTTTCTTTAATCAACATATTAATCATAACTCAACAGAAATAACAAGTAGCTTTTTCATAAGAATTCTTCTTAGTGGATCTTGCAAAATTCTTCCCCACTTTGATATATTGTTTACTAATGTTTTGCAATTTTTAAAACTTGATTTTTAGTGTTACTGTTGACCTCAACTATTCAATGCTTTCGATTATTTTTTTCAAAAAGTTTACAATGTTGAGTTTCTTACCGATCACTCAATACATTATTCATTGTATTTGTGACACCGTTGTCACCTTAGTTATCTTTGTTTACAGGTTTATTTATCGTTCGCGGTGTTTTATGTTTAAATGCTATGACATTACTTCTCTAAATTTGTATGTTGGTAATATAGACGAAGTCTTAAACAATAATAGATACCACCTAAACATGTTTATTTTTCCGTTCAAAAGTGAACTCTAAGAGGATAATTATAACTTACCAATTCCAGATCAAATTCAACAATAAATAATATATTATGAAATATAATGAAATTATCCTTTTATGAAATTATATGACATTCATTTAAAAAAGTTCTAATATATATGATTCGTTAATGCAGACAAGTTGAACAAATAATACATAATATGAAACGAATAATGAATAAATGATTTCATTTTCCTATAAATGGTCCTAAAAATTGTATATGATCAAGCAATCGCAAATTGCTAGTGATAAAAATGATCCTAGGAATACTAATAAAAAAATGATAAGCTTTAACCTTTTAATCAAAATGCCATTAACCTTTAAGATTTTAATTTTCAACCAATTATTCTGTTGGTAAAAGAACAAAGGGATTAACAAGTAGATTTCATTCAAAAAATAAAGTTTGCTTGGTTGAAATGGGAATAGTCTGTTCATGCTGCACCAATATTAAATAATGAATGGACTAAACGGAAACTGTAACAACAAAGTGGATAGGTGACATCAAGAGATGTTCCCATCTCATATATGAGTTCGCAAAGGAAATTCCTATAAAAACCGACTGATAACTATGATGATTCATAAATATGCAAAGTGCTTATTTACTTATGTAAATATGATATGATTCACAGTTTTTATTCATTTACTAAGCCATGTTGTGCCAAGTTCCAAGCCATACCAAGATGTTCAATTAATTTTCATCACAAAATATGGCTGATAGTTGAATATGTCGAATTTATGAAAAACTGCCCAATGGTTTACACAGATAATCAGGTGATATGCTGAAAATGAAACATTCAATAGTTGTCAGATGCAATAAGTTAAATGTTAGTAGAGTAAGCATTATTCTCCATTAAAGACCCTTTCTTTTGGTAAAACTCACCTGTGTGATACGGGTCTGTGAACACCACCATGAAAAGTTGAAAAATCATGTTTAGTTGAATTAGAGAAAAACAGGTTAAATTGTTAAATATGTATTAATTAAAATCACTCTATTAAAATATATCTATACAAGTTAACAAAAGACACAGATCAGAAAAGAGGACTATTGGACGGAGTCATCTTATATCATTTCCATTTACGCACATTGACACCTTAATGTCTTACTCAGATATTCTCTTAATAATAACATTTCAGCTTTTCTGCACTCTACCAAACCCAGGAGTGTAATTTAAATCAACCTGGGGAAACTTTGAGTAGAATTCTCATTATTTTTGTAGGCAAATCTGCAAAAGCGAGAATAGGAGCAATAAAGAGACTTCAAAACAAATCTCTTTGCAATCACTCCAAATTAAAAGTTATTAACTAATCCACTTTCAACTAGCACTTAAGAATTAACAATAATTCACACAACAACTAGTGTAGTGTACATCTTTTTAAAAATTTACTATTATATATTGACCTTGATGAATAAAACTTCATTTTTTTGGATTGTATAATTCAAATATTGACAGTTATGTCAGGGGAAAATATTTGGCGTTTCAGTGAATAAATGTTTAACACAATTTTTGATCAACCCAAGATATAGTCACTTGTTCGTGGGGTAAAAGTATCATTGTGTTTCTCATTGCGTGCACTCATATTGAGTAAAAATCGTTTCAAAAATCATAGTAGTGATATAAACATAGAAAAGTATTATTGTGTTATTTATTCAATTAGTAATTTACTATTAATAGTTTATACTCGTATAGATAATCAACTCACTCTGTCTGATGATTTGGTCATTCGGATAAGTCTTCAAGTCTAGACCGCTACCACGCTGGCTGGGAGCTTCCGCTGAAAAAGCAAAATGACATGTATCATATTTCATTGAGTACATATAAATGTATTACGTAATGTATAATATCACATTGTGTGATATATTGTGTACCAAAATTTTGGGCAAAGAATTTTTTCCCGGTAAATCTGTAAATGCAAGTCAACCTATACTTCATAGATTATACTACCCCTAGTATTTTCACCCAATATATAATCTACCCTTCGACTTCAGAGTTAATATACCTATATCACTTCTCATGCTATTTAAATTTAAAAAAAATTGTGACAGTGGAGAATATGAAGTATTTAAGTGAGATGTATGGTTGGTGTCTCGCATTGTGACTCAAATTTCCCCTTCCATAAACTACAGGAATATCAAGTGTATGTCACACATGTATAGTGAGTCCATGCCAATGTTTTAGCCACACATACTCATATGACACATGAATGTCAGATTAACAATTCCATTAACAGATTTTCCAGATGGTTCATAAAGAGAGAGTAACAATTATTTTATTAGTATCTAACAAAAAATACTCTTTCTTTTAATGTTAATAGAATCAGTGATGCATTTCTAGAAAATAAGTGCCCTAGTGCAGCGGATGTCTGAAACCACTGTTCACTGTTACCATCTACTAGGTTGATACATTGTTCGTCTGACCCAAAACCACTGATTAGAAGATTACTCTAAGAATTATGAAAAGCTCTGAATTGCATTAAAAATTTACTATTATTCTAGTTTCTGGAACAAGTTATATTATTGCAATATATAATATTTAATTTGTAACCAATTCATGCATATACATTTATGATTATAAAATTTATAAGGACACAACAAAAAGTATGCTAATAATGGTACAATAATAGCGGCATAATATACTATTGCATATATTAATAGAAACATGAATATTTATTCAATAAGTAAATCTATATTAATTATGTATTATATAATATTAATGAGAGCATATTACCTAAGTAATTGTAAGTACATATATTTATAGTGGTGAAATAAATTGATCAACTAAGACAAAAGAAGTTACACATTTATGTGCTCACTCTTGCCCTTATGGTAATAATGATCCAACACAATTTAACTGACACGATTTTTAGCTAATAAACCGTTCACTTTTCAATATACATTTATTTCACCACTGCAGACAAAATGCAAACATCACAATGTATAACATATTCGGGCACAAATATTTCAAAGCAATGATACAAATATATTGGTTGTCTTGATAGACTGTTAAATAAATGACTTGCACATGGTTAAATACTATACGTAAAATACTGAATATGGTGAATTGCTCGTTTTAAAAGTCATTCGTCCTTACTGGCAGGTTCGGGGCAGTCAAGTTCATCGCTACTATCGTAAGGGCAGTCCACTTGTCCATTGCAGCGAAGGTCTGACCAAATACAGGGACCGTTTTCACATCTCCATTGATCTGGTCGACATCTCTCATCTTTGTGTACAAAATATTGTATTAACATATGTGCCTCATCATGTTGTTATGAATGAAAAATAAAAGGATATTAATGATAGATATTCAGTCTCAAAAGGGATCTTTGAGTCAGGAATTCGCACAGATTTGAAAGTAATAATATCCCAAGGAAAAAAATGTAATTGTATATATTTATTGATATACGATAATGCCTTACAAATGTAAGATTATTTAATGAGCAGTTCATGTATATGGATTCTTTAACAAACTGTTAAATTTTATGATGAAAACTTGTGGAAAACGATACTAAAATATTTTAATTAAATGTAACATGTATATATTGCTTCAAATATCTCCAATGATTCTGAACTCTACACGTGTTTATTATATATATTTGAGAGTAAACAAGTTGTTAACCCACTATAACTATCCTTGATTAACTAAGAGAAGGCCGACAATTTCAAATGTCTCTGAGTGTGAATCATCACAATCTCTAAATATGTACTTCCAGAAATGAAATATGAAGAATCCCCTTATGAAAACAAACTCCAGGATAGTTAAATGTATTGGCGTGAAAACTGTTATAAATAAATTAGAGATGTTTGAGATATTGTGACATATGAGTAAGCTTACTATACCATGAACTGAACTCATAGTGTTTACCATGAAGTTTGTTCATAGAATTGTGTGCAAAAGGGAGTATAACGAAGGGTTACCATACAAAAATATACTATTCCATATTGCACTTTTCAGACACTTAATATAATATTATAATATTTGGACTGAAATATTCCTTTGTACAAACTATTCTGGAAGGGGAAATTGAAGAAGATGATAGTTATTTCCTTTTACCTTTGCAATTTGGGATAAAACCATTGTCTGATTAATTAAAGAATATTCAAACATATAACATGAAATGATTTATCAATAAAGATTATATAATATTAAAAAGGAGATATACTTGTATAGTATTAAGTCCCTAATGGCTTGTGCCCCTGTGTCCTAGAAATAGAGATATTCATAGCGTAGATATGCAAAGAGAAACTCATACTCACAAAGGTATTTATTTCCTCAGATTTACTCACTGGTACAAAGATGTTTTTTTTTTAATTTTACACAACAACAATGTCTTTCAACATTGACTTGAAAATGATTTGGCGTAGTCCAATCGAAAGCTCGTGACTTTTTCTCGACAAATTCACGCGGTTCATCCCCAA
>JAPMAF010000023.1:0-14937 GCA_026537445.1 Silvatares holzenthali | reverse complement strand
AAAAGTAGCCATATTTTGTGCATTATAGACATTAAACATTAAACATTTATCGTAGACAAAAAGGGCCAGCTTTAAATGTTGGTAACTCTTGTTGGTGTTGTGTCTGATATTTGTTCGTTGCAACGTATCACCAGTTAACAAGTAACATCCTGTATCAATACTTAAGGTGTTGAACGGAAATTTGAACCCAAATTAAAAACATTATTTCAAACTTTTCCTTTTCCCATGACGCGTGGCTTTGTTGCACGATACACATCTTATTCAATTAATTAGTAAAATCTACGTAACTTTCGATTAACATTTTGAATAAAATTCTTGTTTATCTTAAAAGTTTTTTTCATTTCTAACCTTACAATTGAACCGGTTAAGCATTGATTTTTTTGCAAACAAACGTGCCATCGATTATGAATGTCAGCACCCATTACCATTGAGAAATCACCAATGCGCAGTAAGAAAAATCTTCTGAATGGACCGTTAAAAATCTGCAGGGAGCGTTGTCCTCGGATACAATAACGAATCTAAAATGCGATTTTGTTAAAAAAAATTACTCACGAATATCGATATAGGTACGTTTAACTGTTTTTTTATTCGTGGGTTGATGTTTAATTGCCGATTCGTGAGATGACACGTCATTAAAAAGCGTTTAATAAAAATGCTCGAATTCCGACATCCTTGTGCAATTTACGACGATCTCGCAGTTACGTTGAACTCGATTAAATTGCACATTGAGATCTGTAATAAGAAGTTAGAATTTAAAAAAATATGTTAATCTAATTTAGCTAACCGTAAACAAAATGAATAGCGCACGTTTGGCGAAAGAAACAAAATTGAAAGAGATCTGCAAAGTGTATATGCGTGGCAGTTTTTAGTAGTGTAGTCCAAAGTAGCCGGTAAATGTCAATGTTACTAGGTAATTTATTAAGTAATCGAAGGGGCCTTACAATATGAAGAGCCTCAACAACCATTCTGCGTGTATGAGGATATGTATGAATGTGGAGGAAGTAAAAAATGTATGTTAGGACAGAGACAAGTGGCGGTTCATTCTGTCATCTGTCTTCTATCGCGAAACGGTCTAATGTTTTGTACGTATGTAATTTATCTTTTTTTTTTGATTTATAGAAATATTTTTTACCGTTATATTATTACTGTATATGTCCCGATATCCATGATCATTGTCACCAGATCCATTGATTAGTGTTAGTCTCATCATTAATCTTATTCTTCGTGGTTACTTCCCACCTCCATAACCCAGGATCTCTCAATTGTTCAGAACACGCGTTAGCCCTACATCATCTATGCGGATCTGGCATTGAGCTTTTTTCTGACGTGGCATACGGATCCCTCGCTTGTTGCTCACTTTTACTCTTGTCTATTTAAAAAAATACTCCAGACGATTGAACACATTTCATATGTAATGCTTTGCTAATTTTTCGTGCATATTATAGAATAGTATAATATTAAAAATAATTTGGTAAGGAAAAGAGTCAATGATTGTGACAAGAAACGTACATATATAAAGAGAATAATAAAGTAATACGGTAAGAAGATGGAATGGAATAAAGCGAAGCTATTTAATTTTCCATGTTAATATACCGTAATCGTAACCTCGCCCTTGCATAATCTAACATGAGAGCCTTGTAAAACGTATTGAATATTTTAATTTTAATTATTGTTAGTTAGTGTACGATTAATATGTTACTTGTGCATACATAATCACATTCGAAAAGTGTAATTAATAGATAACATCTCTTGTTAGAGTAAATATAAGCAATCTAGATTATTAGATAAAAATAGAAGCAACTCCCGAATGCAAATCAAATTTTTTTATGCAGGTTATTGAGTCTGTACGGCAGTTCGTACGGAAATAGGCTACAAGCAAAAAATAATAATTTTATAACATACGTTGTTAATATCGACTGATTGGTGGGGAAGGTGAAAGTCCAAACGATAAAAAAATATCTAAATAAGATTCTACAAGATCTCTCAGAATTCTTAAACGAACCGCGTGCGGTTCACGTGCCACAGTCTCACCACCCCCTGGTTAAAGTATCCTATATTATAGGTAAGCGAATGGGAAATTATATTGTATAGGTAGTGTGTCACACGATGCTATGAGCGCCTTCCAAGCGTGCATACAATGTATTTCCAAGTTTTGAGATCGAACGGAATAAAATATTTGGTTTTATTTATTTGAGATTCGTGTCGAAGATTCCTACAACAACCCAATCATATCCAATCACGAACGTTGAGTGCTTGACATTTAAGGCTAGGATTTGTAGCATTGGAAGATACGATGGAACCAATCATCGAGTGTCCAGCATTGGAAGTTGTTCGTATGGAAGGAGGTACAGGTATACGTGTGGCGTCACCTAGATCTATGGATGCATTTCGAGCAAGCCTTTTAAAAACCGCAAATGCTGTATCGTATAGTTTTATTCATATTTAAAAAAAAGTCGTCGGTGTTTTGAAATTCCTGCCACTCGTGCTTAAGATTTATAATACATTCAAAGAATGCGATCGTATTTAAAAAAACTCTTGTTAATTTAAAATAAAAAACGTCCTTTGGAATTTACCGCATTTAATAAAAGTATCTGAAATTCGGGCGCATGTAGCTTATTTAATGAAACGCATGGGTGGCTATGGAAATGAATTTAATGAAGTTGAATCACGCGTGTTCAGCTTTCATACTCAGGTGGGCGTTGACCATTCATCTCTCATAAAAACAGTGTTCATTTTGCGCATTGCACATTTGCATGTCGCAACGTTATGCAAATGAATTAGGATTGAAGTACAAATTCAACGTTAACGCGGTGTATTTTATCACAGAATCACCAGACTGAGAATTAAACTGATCGTCTATGGGCAAACGTACTATTTGTAAACTTTATAATTTCCGCAGACATACTCACAAAAGGCAGTGGAAAAAATGTTGGCACTTCGACAAGTCGTAAAGAGCATTTGTCATTTCGAATTAACACGAGTCTTGTATCTTATTCAGAGACTACTTAAATGATCTCTGAAGTATTTTTCATCGTTTACAGGCTTTGTGGGCAAATTCCAGTATGCAGTAAATAATGTTACCATATGTTAATCTAAATGTTTGCCGCAGCATCCTCTCTGGTATTGCTATCTTGCCGCCGCGCCATTGGAGCCACTAAGTAAATGCATTTGATAAATGCACATAACAAATATTACAATACAATAGGAGCCCAACACTGCCGATGGTATCAACACTCCGCATTGTTTAAATAACAACTGGGCTACTGTTTTGTTTGGCATTTGGATTACATAAAATGGAAGCGCATTATATCCAGCACGGTTAATTCAATAAATCTTTTCGAGGGCAATCATCACCACCATAAGTGCGGCAATTGCAGTCTACTCCACCTTGATCTATTGTTGATTAACGTCCTCCAACTCTGAGGACAGAATACTTGGGAAATACAGAATACTATTCTACTTCAGTTTGGAGTCAGGTTACAAACCAGGAAAAAAGTCTTTCTTCTCTCGTTACATTTATCCATGTTTACCTTGATTTGAAGTTTCATTAGTACGAAAGGATTGATTACAGAGTAGTTACCTGCTTCTAGTTGAATACTATCTCAAAATATCTACACGTAATACAATGTACTCGATGGCCGGCAGTCATGGATACCCGTGAAGGATTAACTATTTAAAAGTAAATGAAGTATTTCATATATCTTCGTATATATTATTTTTATTATTCTCTTGTAACTCTGAAAGATCTTATACTCGTATAGTACCGATGCTGTAATTTTTCTCATAAGCAGTAGATATTGTAGGAGAGCATAATACCCCCGGGGACGATATTATCAGCTGGAATGCTCGAACCACAGGTGGTGTACCATAAGGGCCTCAGGTCTGACTATTATTGTTTCATTAATATACATTCTTCCTTGCATGGGTACTCTCGATGAACTCCTTATATAACAATACTTAAACTTTTTTGTTATTTTTTATATGTTTATAAGTATCAAATTTGGTTATCTTTTATTTTTCAACCTACGCTTACAATACGCTCAGGTATAGTTTTGAATCCGATATAGGTATAGTTTTGAACAGGTCATCGGTTTTAGCGCCTTCATTGAAGTATTGAATTTTAAAGAAATATTAAGCTTGATCACCAAATATGAAGTAATTAAAAACATCGTGAAAGCTCGCTTTCGATATTGGTTAATATAGCCTAGATAATGTATTGGGAACGGTTATTTCATAGTCTGATTTTGTTTCAAATCGGGAGTCCACTGCTCTCCGGGTGCGCCTGATCTGATATGAATGTGCGAGTACTCGTATAACGTATTGAATAGTTAAATAACGTGTACATTTGTAGGTTACTCTTACTTCAATCCAGAAGAACGGACAATGATAAGTATTACAATCCATTTCAATGTTCAATAGCCTGCTACATTACAATCCAATCACTGTTATACGTTTATGCCTTTGGATTGTTGTTTGATGTTTCCAGGTCAGATATACGAGTATACAGATGATGATACTCATCAGTTTGTGTAACGTTGATTATCCATAACATTTCTCGTGATTTGCTGCAGAGCGTACATTCGATGGCTCTACCGCGCCGCGGTATCAATTTCAGCGATCACCGATCATCGCAGAAGACCGAATGAGTGAAAACTGTTTTCTGATGTCCGATTTCATACTTCGCGCCGTGATTTCCTTTTCAGCCGGCGAAATCTGCGATCTGACACCGCTTTGCTCCCTTTTTCGATTGATATCCATACGAATGGAATAATTTAGGCGCAACGTTATTTTGCGCATGACTACATTTGATTGCTACAATATATAACTATGATTGTAAATTGTTTGGCACACTTTTGTGCAAATTTTATTATTGTTCAAAACCAGCCGTTAATGTCAGTTTACTACGAAAAATTTTCTAGTGCAAATTTGTCGATAAATAATTTCAGAATACTATTCTAATTACCGTATACCAGTTATTTAACCTGTTTTCTAGTCTCAATAAATGCTTTCAATTCGTTTTGTTATGTTAATTCATGATTAATAATTTCTTCTTGTTTCGTTTCGTTTTGATAAATATCAGTGATCAATACTAACAAGTATTGCATGTTGCTTTTGATGGATTTTTATATAAGATCTGCTTATGATATATCACGACACCACCACCCGTCTTGATCCATCCTCTTCAAAATCTTTGTTGCCACTTTTTAATTATTATTATTATCATGGATAACTTTTACAGCGCCGTGTTCGTGAGATAATTATCTCAATGGCGCTGTTTGATGTTTAAATATATTTATATACATAATATATGTGTACATTTAAAATTTGTATTGAAAAATGCATTTTAAATCGTTACCTTGGAGAGATCGAACCCACGACCCTCACTGATTTTATCTAGTGTCCTAACCACTATATCGCGAGCCCGAAGACATATCATAGTCATCGCATTAGCCCGCTTTATTTTAATGCAGCCGAATGTCGTCTTTATTAGGTTATACTGTTTTCACGGTTGAAGGATTCAATATTATTTTTAATCGCATCGTACTTTAATTCTAATTATATCTACTCTTTAAATAACTTTACCATCAACGGGAATAGCGATATCTAAGTATATAATACTATTGGTGTAACATGTTTAGCAAACAAACTGTGCCTTGAGGTTGATTCATGTTTTGAAATATTTGCACTATTACTGCCCAATGTCATTGTCACCGTCACCGTCACACTTCCCGAGGTCTGGTATTTGAACGTTATTTGAATTATTTTTGCTAACTAATTCACTGAAACATCAACTTCCACAATTCGACAATATGTATTCTAAATTCACTCTTTTAAAATTATTCTTCAGCCATAAATACAGTCGATCTTATATAGCGAGTAAATTAAACACCTGCTAATAAATAGAGGCTCTCCGGACACATACGAGTTTATGTAGGAAATAAAAAGGGGGGCGATAAAATGCGTTCAGGTTACTAAGGGTTCTTAGTGATTGTATTAAAACACCTGCTAGTTTCTTGCCTCACGATTTGGGAATTAAAATGTTCGTATACTATTCCCATACCAAACAGGGTTAGGGCACTTACGTCTTATATATCACCCGTGGAACATCTCGAGCTGTTATCTTTCTGGTTCACAATACCAAATCTTTATGGGACGTCTCGTCCACTTCGTCCGTCGGGTATCGTTATGATTCATTTGAGTATGGTCATACCGCTCGGTCTACATTCTACGTATGATATGGCCTTGAAAAATCACGGACAACTATTATTGTTGATAACTCATTCTGTAATGTACAGTTTCATCTATGGTAATTGTATATCATTTGCAGGTATGGTGAATCTATGATGGCTTTGATAAACCTCCGGAGTGTATTACGCACGAATCGCCTTTTAGTGTCTGCTCCAAGGGAACATTTGTTTTTATCTTTCAATAACACATATGTTTGGTTAATGCATCAATCATATTTTTTCCTCGGAGCACTTCTCCGAGTAATGTTCTTAAATCACAGAACAGCACCGTCAAATAAACGCTGGGAGTGTTTTACATACTTTACAGTTAGCACGCGACCACTGACCCACTGATTGTTTGAACTAATTTGTTCATTTTGCGGAGTTCTTAAAAACCGGTAAGTAATATTAATTTTGTTATATCAACTCCCATTCGTTTCTCGAGAGGTTCTGAAGAGAACCGCCTGTGCGCGGTTCGTGCGGTATCGCCTTGCTTATGTTCGAATCATGGATGCTTGAAAAAAAAACGACTCGAGTAATGGGTTATTCGCCCGTGGATTAATTTACTTGTTTCATTAAGTTATTGATTTACGATTCAAAGAGTTGTTCTTCTTATTTTTATGGTTTAATTATGGTGACATTACGTGGTCTGTGACTTTTGGATTCTCCATTCGTCTCAGTTCTTAACAGCTTGTAATGCAAGATGAACATTTTCACTTATCAGTCGATCGGTAATCGACTTTTCTCTCTCACCTCTCTGATGCAATAGTCGGTCTCTCTTAAATCTTCAAAAATAATGTTTTCAATTAATTTAAGTGGTCTTTCTGGACGCAATAATCGGTAGTACATCATCGTAGTGTGTAAAAACTATGAATGCTAATTTTATTTCTTTTAGGGGAGGAATCTAAAATCGCCTAAAATTTTATACTCTTATAGTTAGTCGATGATTCTTTACTCAAATAAATACCAAAAAAAGGGAATGCGATATTTATTGTACTTTTCCTCTAGAACATCTATCAGGTCAATAACCACGAATTAGATCAATGTTAGATGATAATGGTAGAATCTCAGATAAATGTGAAATTGTAGGCGTTTCTACTCAAATTCATTTTTATATACGCTTGGAGCCCGAGTTAACATGCCTGACTGTTCTAGCTGTTAAAAGTTTCGGAAACATTTTTGTATTTTATCTAGGAAATAATAATTCATACGTGGTTGTGTCGACCTTACAACTTTCGAGCATCTTCACGCCGTATCCGGCGAATACCCACATACTTCCGACACACTTCCGAACATTTAGTGCGTTGGGCAACAGAGTACACGAGGATACCGATAGGCGTGTGAGAGCGAAAAATATTTTGTATCATTTATGATAATGCGTATTATTTATGTCAGTAACCACTTGCGCTTATATGGGCAGTATTGATATTTATAAAAGTAATAAAAGTGAAATATGTATGCCTTTTTATATCTTAACGGATATTTTATTTCTATACTCGTACATGGAGCTCGGTAGCCTGGTAGCATACTCTGCGTCAACTTAATTATAGTAAAACTGTATTCTATCATTTCAGTATCTTTTTACAGTAGTCATCTACATACTTCTTATTGATCTGGTTATTAATTAATAACACTGTTGCTGCTCGATGACACTTTGCTATCGTAATACTTGTTGAGCTCGGGCATTCTGATTCAAAGAAACAGTAATCCTCACCTTTGGCAAGTTTATTCCTTTATAATTGTTGTTCATAAATTTAAAGCCAATGCTTATTTTTTTGTAAAGTTACAGTGAAGTATTTGTAAATATCAATTTAAGGAACGCGAATGAATAATTTTCAATACATATATTGATGGTAAAAACTTTCGCTAACATCGTTTTATCGTTCCCGTTTTATTTCTGTTAATCCCTATTACACATACATAACATCACTCCTTTCAAGGTAAGCAGAAATAATGAGACAAACTTCTGACATTATTCTCACATACGTTTTTCGTTTCCCCCACATTCATGCATCTCGTTATACACGCAAGACATGTATGATAATAAAAAAAATATTTCTTCTAGTAGAATCATTATAATGTATTCCTTATTGATTCACTTATCCATTGTATATGTGTAGAAACTATGTTAAGACTTTTCTTTGCTCTTCGTGCTCTGGCGAAATGGTTATATCTGTATAGACTGTTTATTTTTTTTTTGTAGACAAAAACGGTACTATGTAATTCTCGATGTTGTGAACCCGTTTCTTACGTTTGACCCGCGGCTGTTACGTGCAGTTTTTAGGCTATCACAACCGAGATGATTGGAATCGACTTACTATTAGAGAACTACTTCCTATTAGAGAAGCATTAGCCGGTTTCGTGTCGGTATTTCGCTCAAGTGTTATGAAATGCAGTCAATGGATAATTTGCCTCTTTTAAAGAGACATTTATAAATAATGTTTAGATAATACGTACATCAAAATGCACGTGTATATGCTAAGCGAGATAGAAGGATTTTTTCATAGATTGCTGATTATCGAGTGCCACCAATTTTTTTAGTAGTAAATAGTTTCCTTTCCTCTCGGAGGGTGTTCAATCCTCATACTTCAACTATCTCCACCCGGTGCCTCTCTGTCCTTCGATGTTTCTTGAATAATCAACCAGAAGCGAATATTTTCCATTTCTAAATCTTCCCTTATTCAATACATATCACTTTTTTTCTCGCTTACATTGTTGTTCTTCATTTCTAACAAAATCCTATTTAATTTCTTTGTCTTAACTACTAATTATTATTCGTGATCATGGCTAGCATATGGTCGAAGCATGTTGGATTGATTAAATAAATAACTAGTGTTTTTTTGATGTTCTCGGTAGTTACTTTGTGATAATTCCGTTTTTCCATTATAATTGAAAGAGTATATAACAAAGTATATAACAAAGTGAAAACTCTTGCAATTATAATGGAAATAACTAGTGGTTAAGACAAAGAAATTAAATAGAATTTTCTTTTTTAACTTATTTCATTAATGAGATCTCAAACATCCTTTTGTAGAACTACATCTTGAACTCTTCAATTCATGTTACCGTAACTGTTAAAGCCTGTATCCTGTATAATAAAGCTGATAAATTTCGCGGATTAGCAAATACGTTGTTTAATAGCTTATTTATTTTATTATTTTCTCTGCGTATTACGTTTTTCTCTTTTTTAAAAAACAGTTTCTCATAAACTTTACTCTTTTCTAATTATAAGTTTTCAGTAGAATCTCTATTCACAATAATTGTTTTGGAAGTACACAAAAGCCTCAGAAATCGTAGAATATCAAACTCGCGGAAAATTTTAATGAATCAAAATATCTTTTGACGTAAATTTATAACTTTGAATTGTTTAGAAGCCGTGCGAATTTAATACAATTGTTCTAATATTTTTTAAATCTTCATAATGAACCGAGTTGTATCCAATTATGCAAAAGAATAGACCTTAAATATTATAGTATGCTTTGACAATTTGGTAAATATAAGTTTTTTTTCAGGAAATATAATATTATTCGTAATATAAGTTGCATAAAACTTATATTACGAGTAGAGTTAATAGATTTTTTGTTCCACGTTTCTCACCAGTAATGTATTATATGCGTTATGAATTATGTTTCTGATATTTGTGATGAGGACGATAGCGAGCAACACTGTATCCGGTAGAAATTATCCATCTAATGCGTCTATTCAATTTGGTATTTTCGAAAAAAGTTTCTTATTACGAAGTAGTAAATGCTAGAAATCTTTTATGGCCGCATAAAGCGCATACTGTATGAAAACTCACGTTCGGTCTGGACCAACACACAATGGACCCTTCAACATGTATCTAAACTCAGATAGATATCTCTTCGGCCCGTTTAATATGTTTTTACAGCTCTCGAAACATTTTATAAAACCGTCGGCCTATTGCATATGTGTATATGTATATCGGTTGGATAAAACGAGCGACCTGCACGTTTTTTGTCTAAAACTAATTGGAAACTTTTACGACACGTTCGTAAACTAATATATCCTTTCGAGGTTCATATTTCGAAGTACGATGACGCGTATGTTGTAAGTCAATAAACCGAATATCGAGCGTCTATCATTGTAACCGCACTGGCACTTGCCCCCGAACATTAACACCTTTTTTCGTGCTATGTGAAGTCCCGTTTTATACTATCATCGTCGAACGACAACTCGTATAATGAAGTGTAGAAATGGCTTCGAAATATAGGGAGTATTGTGGCCTCGGGTTTGCTCTATCGGAATATATTATGTTATATTACCGATGAGATAAGATCTCCCGAACCTTACTATCTCTCCGCTGCAATCTTGATCGGTCACTCAGAGCTTTCGTAACACATAATCCTATCGGGCGCAGCTAATGCTTAATGGTGCGGCTCACACGGCTCACGGACCCGCGGACCCGCGGACCCGCGGACCCACGGGAATAGGTCCGCTGTCTGACGGATGTCTGCAAGTGCATCGCATCACAAGGGCTTAACTTACATACTGAGCTTTTCATACAATTTAATTACTTTATTATTTAGTATACGATAACGCGCTCGAATGGGGATTAATTCTATGTCGTTTTATTGCGTATTTACTCAGGCTTTACAGTACGTATTATCGTCAATAAAAGAACTTTATTCAATCTAGGTATTGTGAGTGACATTAATACTGAGGAACGATCGGGTATTATGTTGTAAATAGGGAACGATAAGGGTTCCTTATAATGCATTGTTACTGAAGTTGACAACTTTATCCAATAATATTTTCCCATGATTTACATAACATCTTATATTAAGTTTTTTTTATTTACCTATATTCCATTGTATTATATTTGCTGTTTTTTGGTTGCGGCTCGCACGTTGCTCGTTTTATTCTATTCCTATCCCATTTATCTACCGTTATTTCATCCAGGACTTAAAATAAAAGTTTAAAGTTTTGGTAGAATAAATAAAACAGTTATATGCTTATGCAGCAGAATTTTTATTCCAATATCAAATTGTTACACGCACTTGTTTCTCCTTAAAAAAGCTGTGTTACGCGTTAAAGATTCAGGATTCAAGAAGCCAAGCACAAGGCACCAGGTATCAGATACGAGGTCTGAGGTACACATCCAGCAATCCCATCTGAGACCGTCATGAGAGAGTGTGTGCCACGAACATGACATGACACACATGCGGAAGAGCGGCAGAGCGGCAGAGTGGCAGAGTGGCCGGTTTGTGTCGGCGATGAGGCCTCTGGCTATCAGACCTCATTCCCGGGTACCGAGTACCCAATACCCAATACCCAGTGTGCTCAGTACCTACGCGCGGAGTTTTTAGCGCGTAAGGGACAGAGGTCCCGGTGCCGTCCGTAGCCTTTCGTTTTTATATTATGTTGTAACTATTCATATATATATAGTTCTTTGCATGACATCTCGTTTGCCTCTTTTTGCAACGGGTTTGCTCGTACTGTATTGAATAATGATTAATAGCAAATATGTGTGATTTATAAAAGGCTCGTTTCGAGGCCAAATAAAAATATTGCATTTGTAGCATAGCATTTTTATATCGACCTGCTCTGAATATTTCACAAATGTATGCAATGACGTTCAACGAAGCCGGCGAATAACGAAAGTTGTGTATTAGAAGATAATTGATTTAAGACTAGTATATTCAACCTGCATGTAGAATGCAAGTATTAAATTGGTCGTGAAGATGGGAAAATCTTATTAACTTTCGCCGGCATTTCAATCGCCAAAATTAAACCCACCTATGAATAACGTTTTTATGTTCTTCAATTTTATAGCAATTTGCAGTGATTTGTTTGGTTCGTTTCTGGTGGAATCTATAACGCAACGTTTTTTCTTAGGCGTCCGTGAATAAATTTTAAAGAACCCAATTTCACGGTGGTTATTGATGGAATACAAAGGCCTTCGAAGGCTTTATTGTAGAGGAGGTGATATTGATGTGTTTGCATTTTACAGCAGGCAAAACGGTGGTCCATTCATTATTTTAGACGTTTTTGAAACATTTTTACTATTAAATCTGTTTTAACTTTTTGATAAAATTCAATTACGCATATCCGTGAAGAAACTATCTTAGAAATTTTCCTTTATTCGTAATGTATACGTCAAACTTCTTTTACATTTGAATTTCATAAAATTCTATTTTATTTTCTTTTCTTAGTCTTTAACCACAATATATTATTTAATTAATCCATCCAACTTGACTTACTTATATTTGAAACTAGTTGATTGGATTAATTATATATTATATATTGTGGTTAAAGACTAAGAAAATAACATAAAATAGAATTTTATAAAAATGGACCACAAAGTAACCGAAGTAAAAGTGAATTTTATATATTTTTGATCAGATACCAAAATTAACGGATAGTTAATTCATAAAACACGTTCCGATGTATATTTTTATATTCAACAATTTTGACGAGTATATCGCTTTACAAGTGTGCTTGCATAATAGCAAACATTCTTAACAACATCTGACTATGGAAGTTGATTGGCTACATTTTTTTTGCATTCAACATACTGAACGAATCTCTCGTAATGTTCCACTTCCAATACGAGAGCGCGTGCTGTATTTTACTCAGTATTGCTTTTAATTATCGGTTAAAATAAAGGTCATTGCTACGCAGATGTAACTCTCTCGTATGAGATAATGCGGAGAAGTTCTTCGCCATAAATTGTTTTTATTTCAAAGGTTTGCATTGAATAATTCCGTTGCGGGAGATGAGCGTGTCGTATCTTTTCAAAGATCCGACATTGTCTTTCATTTTGCGCTATCAACGCGAACAATGTGTAAGATATTCCCACGAAGTATGCGAAACGCGAAAGGTTACTTTTAAACGCATCGTTAGCGCGCCTTCACTGTGGAAAGCCTTTACAGGGTGACACTTGCGGGAACATTGTTGATTGCCGCTATACTTTACAGAACCTTCATCTTCCTTGATGATCCTAACATTGGCTGATTAGCTAATTAGTGTATCCTTTAAAGAGAATATGGCTAAGGGGCTTAGCGTTTTGTGCGTTTTGTTTTGTGTGAAAAAAAAAATAACTCGAAACTTATTGATTTATTTTTTATGTGTTTTTTGTTCACTTATATATTATTATTTTAAAATGGCTTTCATATGTATTCATACATAACATCACACCGTTTCCCGATAGGAGTAAGCAGAGAGAATGGAGCGCCACTCGTCTTTATCCTGAAATACAATCCTTGCTTCCTCCACGTTCACGCATCTCGTCATACACGCACGACGGTTGTTGCGGCTCCTATCATTGCCTCCGTTAAGAAGTAGGGAAAGATACTCCTTTCAAGATCGTCCATGCCTTCCATGTACAGCTCTGCCTCTAATATTTGCACTGTAGATCTGTTTAACGATTTTTTCATTCGTCATCCTCTCAACATTTCCAAACCATCTCAAACATCCAACGTTCATTCTGTTTATGATTGTTCTTTTTAATTTTCATTCTTCTCTGATATTTTCATTTCTTATTCTATAATTTAAAATCTTTCCATACATTCTTCGCAATGATCTCATCTCCACTGTATTTATTCTGCTTTCATCCTTCTTCTGTCTAGTCCACGTTTCGCTATGCGAAGAAATTATTCTACTATTAATGTTAATAGTATACACTATAATTTGATCTTTTATTATTACAAATGGGTACACGCCTTTCTAATGAGAAGGTAATTAAATCTTAAGCTAATTCAATTGGATGTGTTAATGGGTATTTTATTACACCTATTATAATCTTATTTATTTTCTTTACAATATAGAAATCACCATTCCTTTGTGTTACATTTAATATAAATGGCATTAAAGGTCCCGTTTATGAGTATTCTACAGCGGAGGCATTATCCAATTTCCATTACAATAGTAAAATTGCATAGAATAATTAATGTTATGTTTTCCTTCAATTTAATTTTTATTATTTTATATTATATGATTTAATATTAAGCAACGACTTCATTGTTATGCACCTGGAATAAATCGTGTTTATCGTTGCGTTTTTTATAATTTAAATATATTTCGTTTTTAAAAAAACATTTGGTTTAGACATAATGTATTTTGAAACAAAAGTTAGAAATAAAATTATGTTTTATTCTTGAAATTTTGGTAACTTTATTGTATTCGAGAGTGGTTTGCATGTTCTTCGTGAGTCATGTCTCCACTTGTGTTATTAATATTGGAGTCGTAGTACAGCAACTTGCTCACCGGAAGCCCTACTGCTTGCTGTTTAATAATTTAACAATAGGGGTAACAATATTATTGCTACCAACAAACCGATTCGTGCGACTTATACTGCACTACACCACGCACGCCTGCAGATACACCAGTGTTGTATCAGTTGTACTAGCATTGTGTTAATGAAACGTGAGCAAAGTGCGTGAGAGACATACCCGTACTCCTTTGCTAGATGGGTGCAACAATCGGTAGACATTTTAGACATCATTATGATGTTATGATACCTTCTGCCTATTGTTCTTTTTCTTTCCTACTGTTTTTTAAACACTATTATTATAGTTGATGACGTAACCTTTATGGTGGTTTTTGTCCACTTCATTTTGATTATTTTAAATTGATAGGTGTGATATTGTATATCTTTCGATATTGTATACTCGCATCACAGACTGATATGCTTTCTCTCGGGCGCCGGGACTGCATCGTAGTTACACATCTGTTTGTGTTGATATATATA